>CM067370.1:58513832-58696332 GCA_034401795.1 Chaetoderma sp. LZ-2023a | reverse complement strand
ACGTCTGTCAGATTGTTATTGCCTAGATTAGTGGTTATGTAGTCAATGTACTCCAGTAGTTGTATTTTGCATGATCGATTTGGTCTGAAGCCATGTTGGCATAGGGAAACTTTCATAATTTGATCTTGCACGAATGATTCAAGGACTTTGCAGAGAGTACATGTAAGGCTTATATGTCTATAGTTACTCGGGTCACTTTTTGTTCCATTTTCTATATAACGCAGATGTTTGCTAATTTCCAAATTTCAGGTGGAACTCCCTCTTCAAATGATTTTCGAAAGAGTATACATAAGGGGTTACTAATTTCTTTCGCTACTTCAGTAAGTAATCGTACAGGTATTTCATCCGGCCCGTTACTTTTGTTTGGGTTTTTAGGGCTTTTAATTTTTTCTCTATACCAACTGGTGTTATTAGTATATCAGTTAGCACATTTTCCTTTTGCTGAGACCTAGTATTGGGCATTAAAAGTAAGTTTTCTACAGTGAATACACAAATATACAAAAATATTTATTGAGTATATTAGACTTGTCTTTATCGGCAGTTGCTAAGGCACTGTTTTCTGGATTTCGCAAATTATTTATTGTTTCTTTTAGTACAGTTTTACTTTTAACATATTTCCAGAAAGCCTTTAGTTTTTTTTGTACTTTCGGATGCAATTTTCTGTTCAAATTCAGGTTTTGCTGTTCTTATACAGGATGCAGTGTTGATCCTAGCAGTTTTCTATTTGACGTTGTCATTTGGATTTATACTCTTTTTATATCTATTTTAAGCCTTTTTTTTTAATTTTGAGCGGCTTAGTGGTAGTGATGTTAAACCACAGGTGATTTCCCCCACATTTATTGTTATTTGTGGTGGGTATATATTTTTGGGCTAGCAAAGTTAACTTTGTGTGTATGAAGTTCCAAGCATCGGTAGTATTTAATTCATGAAGTTGTTGCCAGTAAATCTTATCTAATTCATGACGAATCTTATCATATTGCCCTTTATGTAGTAATAGCTTAGGAGTGCTTTTTTGGGTGTGGGCGTTCATTATATTGGGATGCAGTGAGATCTGAGGACATCATGGTCACTTTTTCCTAAAGGGGGTAAGTGATTTATTTAGGAGACTAAATTACTGTTATTTGTTTAAAAAAAGAATCTAAAATATTTGAGGCCTGGTCTACCCTGCATCTTGTTGCGTCAGTGACTAATTGTTGGAGAAGGTTGTTTCTTGTATTGTTAAGGAAATTTTCCCCTTCTGAACTGGTTGCTAGTCTTGTGACCCAGTGTATAGATGGAAAGTTAAAATCACCTAAAATTAGAATGTGGTCACTCATGGTTCTGGCATGGTCTAACAGCTTTAGCAAATTGTTGTTATTTACTGTGTCTGAGTTGGGGCTTCTGTAGATGCACCCAGCGATTATATTTTCCTCTAGCTTGTGTTGTCCATGAGCACCAAACAGATTCTCTAAAGGAATCGTCATCTAGTGATAGAATTTGTTGTGCATTCAGTGACTCATGGGTATATAGCCGCTCCTCGAGTAGGGCTACTGTTCATAAAGAGTTTATATTTGTTTATCTGAGGTTCGCTACGGTTAGAATTGTTTACAAAGTTTGCATTTTTGGGGAGAACGTCTGTGATTATTATGATGACAGGAGAAATGTTACAAGAATGTTTCAAACTGGTTATTGAATCCCTAAGTGTAGTTTTACTTTTAACATAATTCCAAAATGGTTGATCAGTTAGCCACCAGATTTGCTTGGGTGGTGCTCCGGATGACACTGCCCATTTTGAGAGCAGGAGATTATTGTTCCTAGAGGTCCTCACTGGAATGATCGATTCCTGTAAAGGGCTTCCAACTACCATATTAGCTTGCTAAATAGTAGGAATGGACTTGGGTGGTTTTTTTATCAGCTGCGGAAGCCACCTCCTGGCAAATGAAGGTGTGGAAGAATTAATGAGCGTCTGACAGGCCAACGGCCTATTAACCTTAACAGCCGTATTTGATAACATAACAAAATGATTTGGTATTAGTTTAACATTCTGAAGCCACCGTCTGTTCGAAAGACAGCTTTGCTTCTCTGATATACCATGTTTTGGCAGCACCAAGAGGTCGCCTCGTGAATGCAAAACCGGGTACAATGCTCTTTCTAATAAATATAATAAGATTTCTATGGTGGAGAGGAGAAATTGGAACCGGGTACCTATTAGAATACCCTCCGACGGAGTAGATTCCGCGCCGACGGTTATCCATACGTCATTCGTCTAAACCAATCAGACTGCTTGGAAATCCTTTTGGTCTGAGCGGGCAAGTGCAAGTTAAATCGGCATCTCAAGATGTTGTGAATAATCATAATAATCGTAGACATGTTTAATGCAGCATAGACACTATTTGAAAGATGTCGAAGCTAGGAATGAATTTACGAGTTACAGAATGGGCTACACAAGGTGGTCGTAAATATATGGAAGATAGATACGCTGTGCGCTTTGAGAGAAATGATTGGGGCCAAACGGAGTTCGCTTATTTCGGAATATTTGACGGCCATGGCGGCGCAGAAGCTGCTAAATTTACGCTAGATCATCTTCTCGAGGAAATCACGAAATATGACGAGTTCTGGAGTGACAACGATGATGATATTTGCGAGGCTATCAAGGCAGGCTTTTTGGATACACACCAATTGATGTGGAAAGAAGTTGGTATGTTTACAAATTTGTCCCAGACTCATTCTACTGCATTTCATTAAGTTATTCTTAGTATCTAATCTAGCAGAGCTGCAGACTCGTCAGTTTAACATTTTACTTACATATACCACGCTCACGATATACGCAATACGGTCTACTCAGCACTACTCTATTATTGGAAATCGCACAATGCCTTTGTCATGCTTGCGTTCATCCAAGACAAATTGATGCTGATCATTATAATGATCATGAATTAGTGACACCATTATCATCATTATGTGACCTGACACCATTATGTGACCATACATTATTACATACACATAATGATGATAATACAGTGATACACAGGTATCGGGACGTTTCATACCTGGGAGTGCAGGGTATGAAATAATGGTCAGACATCGGTCATGTCCGATCAAATCTGGATGGGTAAAACTTTTTTTACTAAATATGAATTTTGGGGGAAATCTGCAAATTTTGGAAAAAGAGAACAAGTGAACAATGTTGGTATCGCACTCAAATACGATAGATCGATCGAGCGTGAGTTTGTGCGTCATTTGCACATTTCTAAGTGAAAACGATATTCACCTTGGTTACCAGTATTCGTGATCTGTCAAAACGCGTCATACCGGCAAATTCATCCTAGAGGGTGGTCTTACAATAGCTAATTGTCCCGGGAATAGTGTAAACCTTTTATACTGGCAAATTTTCTGATTTCTAATGAGGGATATAGACCGTGAGTGACTTGAAAATTAAGTCATACGGCGAATAAATGACAGATAAAATTGCACAGAACATCTGATAAATGATACCACTCAAAATCTTGTCATTTCGCTAGTCTGAAAATGATCGAGTCGATGCAAAATTAGCAATGGCGGATCTACAAAATCTGCCACTGCGCACGAGTTAGTGATGTGTTCTTACACACCTTCTGTCATGAGAAGAGAATTTGGTCTCGCAATTTCATTGGCTGCTGGACATAATTATATCTAGAAAATCCAATGACATTACGTGAGAGATTTTCGCAGTAGTTTGAGACACGTTCTTCCACGCCTTCGATACTGAAGAAGCTAATTCTTCCTCGCGATTTCCTTGGTAGCTGTATATAGAAAACCAATGAAATAGCGGGCGAGTTTTCTCACAATAGAAGTGAAGAAAGCAAGTTCATAAATAATCGCACTGTAGAAGACACTTGACAACACGTGCGTTACCATTATATTCGCGTTCTACAATTAACCATTTAATGGTCAAATTTGCCTAAAAATTTTAATTAAAAATAGTTAATGGCCATTTGCTGGTCAAGATATTATTTTTGAAAATTTACCACGGGAATGACTGTCTCAGTTACTGAATAAGCCATTTCAATGGAAAACTTCAAAAATAATCTCTTGACCTGCAAGTGAACATTTATCAGGAAAACTATCACAAGCCTTCTTTGACTAATGTGTTCCAAAGTGAAATTTTTTTAAAATTTAATTGTACATGCAGTTGATGTGTTGCTAAAATGGCATCTGAGCGAAAAGTGCCCAAAGGGGCAACCCTTGCTAAATGGAGGACCGAGTATAAGTGGTTAAGTCCTCATTTTCTGGGTCCTACAGTTGACTATGAAATTGTTCTATCTTTATGCATTTTCTCCTGGAACGTTTTGTCCCCGAGACATTTCATGGCAGGGACGATTCGTCTCAGTTTATAGATGGGTCGATTCATACTATTCATAGTTTGGCACATCCGGGCATTTTAATATCGGCCGCCATGAAAGTGGCAAACTTATTACATGCTAAAGAGGAAATTAGCCCCTCCAAAAATGGGATTATGGGAAATTTGATTGTGATGACGTCATAGCGATTCTATGACTTAGTGGGACGGTTTGTCATTGTCGCGAGACAGTTTGTCCAGTGTTCCTCATCTGCATCCTTTTGCGTGTATAGACACATAAAATCTTCCCTGGGATGTCATTCACCCGAGTAGACACGAATGATAATTTATTGTATTACTGAATACCGAGCACTCGAATACAAACATGTGACTTAATAGATTAGATCATACTGTGGGTAGTTACGCAAACTCTAGCCATATCGTGCTACTCTACGATACATTCAGCATGTAAATAAATGGTAGTCATTTCCTGGAAATCACATCTCATGAATTCTCACGAAAAGCTGTCTGCCTGAAATTTTTTCGAGATGCCGTAATAAAGAGACTGATTGATAAATTGACAACATAAACACAATGATTCGCTGGAATCTAACTTAAATACACTTAAATCAACACTCAGTAGTCTGGCAGTTATACCAGAACGCCACATAAAACAAAACGATGTGATTCTAACTCCATCAACTAAAAGTCATGTGATAAAAAGTACTATGATTTACAGGAATTTCATTCATAAAATCAATAGTAGTGAATATCCCAGCGGAAGAATTCATTATGCAACGAATCACATTATGCTTGCTCGTATTTGAGAGGCTAAGATAATGGAGTTTTGCAAAGTTTGGATCATTTTATGTGTGTCGAAATCTAAGGGAAGTAATGGCATGTTTGGACTGGGAGTTCATTTTAAAGCGTGGTTGTCCTATGAAATACGAAAAATATCCGTTTTCCGTACTCTTTTTCACAGCCCTTCGGAATATTCAACTGAGAATTGGTACATTGCTTTGTTATGAGAAATTACAGAGCAAGTTCTAGATTCAGTCGTTTGAGTAAATTTTTATGTATGTATGACTATGATTACTGTATTCTGCGGCTGTAGTAGTAGAAACATCCTACAGCTGCAATCAGTCCTTCGCTTTTGCCAACTGTCTTGTCCTCAACTGAAATCCTTGGCTTCCTCAGGTCCATTCATGGCTTGAGTGTGCTGAGTCCTGCTTTATTGAGGTCACCTCGTAGCATGCTTAGCAGATTTATGCAATGACGTCCTCTCCTTGCTTTGTATTTGCTGGCTCCGAATAGGGCGAATTCCAAGGCTCTCTGCTGGTGTCTCTTCTAATGCTTAAATTTTGTATGGAGCTAATTAAATATGTTTGTGGCAAGCTGTCTCCGTGAATATATTACAATAATAACAAGCATTCTGTAAGTATTGTATAACTCTTTAGAGATTGACAGTCAAAAACTCCATTAAGAATTGACAGAAGCAACTGAAACTCTAATTTGATCGGTAACTTCTAATAACAAAGCAATAAACCAAGTTTCAGTTATATATGGTGAAGGAGAACGAAAAGTATTGAAAGCTGATATGTTTGTATTTCATACGTCGAAAGGGGACATTAACACCATCAAAAATTTGCGTAAATACCTGAAACTCGAACTTGCTCTGTAATTTCTCATAGCAAAGCAATGTACCAATTCTCAGATGAATATCTCGAAGGGCTGCGAAAAAGATTGTGGAAAACTAATATATTTTTTATTTCATAAGTCGAAAGGCGGGTGGGGGAAAATTGGTGAAAATGCCTTCAGACTAAAACCTGCACTATAACGCCCTATAATAAAGCAACCTACCAATTCTCAGTTGAATCCCTTGAAGGAGTGGGGGGAAAATGTGGAAAACAGATTTTTTTTGTATTCCAGGTCGAAAGGGGAGGTAACTCCACCCAACATTGATGCAGACTCCTGACGCTCGAACCTAGCCTGTAATTTCTCATAACTAAGCAACGTACCAATTCTCAGTTGAAAAGCTTGACAGACTGCGAGAAAAAGTGTGGAAAACTTATATTTTGTATTTCATATGCCGAAAGGGGGCATTAACTCCATGAAAAATGGACAAAAATGTATGAAATTGGAACTTGCTCTGTAACTCCTTATACTAAAGTGATGTACCGATTTTCCCTTAAATATCTTGGAGTGCGAAAGAAAGTGTGGAAAGCTGATATTTTTTGTATTTCTTAAGTCGAAAGGTGGCACAACTCCATCAAAAATTGCCGCATACGCCCGAATCTCGAACTTGGTTTGTAACTTCTCATAACAAAGCAATGTAGCAATTCTCAGTAGAATAGCTTGAAAGACTGCGGAAAACTAATATTCTTCGTATTTCATAAGCCGAAAGAGTCAAAAAAAAGGGGGAAAAAGTCGAAAACATAGCTCCATGAAAAATTGACGAAAATGTCTGAAACTTGAACTTGCTCTGTAACCCCCTTATACTAAAGTGATGTTCTGATTTTTGCTTAACTAGCTTGAAGTGTGGAAAGTTGGTATTTTTCGTATTTCTTATGTCGAAATGGGGACATAGCTCCAAAGATTGACGCATATGCCTGAAACTTGACTGGGTCTGTAACTTCTGATAACAAAGCAATGTACCAATTCTCAGTTGAATACCTTGAAGTACTGCGAAAGGTGCGGAAAACCAGCTGCGGCAGACGGACAGACAGAGAGCAAACCTATAGTGTCCCCCCACCCCCAGGTTTTACCGGTAGGGGACTAATAAGTATTACAGTGACTGCCGTGCTGATGCTTTATAATGTTATCTCATAATTGGGAAAGTTTCATCAAAATATCTTGACTTAATTATTGAAATTACTACAGCTTGCCGGGCAGTATTGATCGGCCAAGGAAAATTACCAGATTTTACGTCAAAATGTTAATTCATTTGATAATATCTCTGGCAATATCCATGTGAGCAAAAATTATAATTATTCAGGCAAATAGCCATTTCTTTCGGCTTTAAGCACACTCCAATTTAATGACAGTACGCAAAGAATTTCCAAAGTTTGTGAGACAAAATCATCTCACACTGAATTTTTACCCAATAAAAGCTTTAAGCATAAAGTATTCTCAGATCATATCTTAGGTGACGAATATTTATATATTCCAGACTTTTGAACCCGTTGTCCGATCGTAACATCCATTATATCATATTAATCCCGACGGCACCTATTTAAAGATCCTAGAATCATTGAAATTGCAAATAGTGGTTCAATTGCTAATATCATTTACAGATACTTCCTCAAGATATGTACCCGCATCTATAGGCCTCATGCCTCCAGTCATCACTAATAGTGGTGGTGCTGGGCTGATGTCGATAAACGTGCTAAAATGGCAGCACCCTGATGTGCAAAAAATTGTCATTTTTACCAACTTTATGTAGCGATAGTTGGTTACACTATTTCTATCTGGCTATTATTCTGGTGCAATTTCATTAAACATGTAATAATCTTACAAATAAAGCACACTTTTTATCATCCCGGAATTGTCCTTTAAGTTTAATATTTTAATTAAAAATCTGCGACAATCGGGACCAATTAAATAAAAAGTAAACAGAAACATGTTAGAGCAAGGATAACGTGCGAATTGTACTCAATGTTAGTCACTTCATTTGATTCTTGTGTTATTAAATTTCTCATTAATTACTATTCCTTAAATACACACGTGTAATCTTACACAAAACAATGGATTAATCAGCGGCTTGAATCAATTCAATTGCCCCGCACCTGCTGATGTATGCACAAACATATATGCGCTCATTCTTTATCAAGCATGTAGATTGATTGACTAATGGTAACCAATTGAAGGAAGGATTTAATGAATGAACTAACATAAATAAGCAACAAACCCATGTATAAATATGGACAGACATGTCTGAACAACTGAATGAATCAAACAAGTGTGCAGATAACCTATTTTAAAATTGGCTGTGCGTGATTTACAAATGGATGCGTTAATAGCCAATTGGGACGTTATGGGCTGCACCATTTACAAACGGGCATGCCGATAACAAAATTTGTTTATGAGGCGGGAAGTACTCCAAAAAGCGACAAATACTGTGAAATACTCCAATAGGTGGGTAACTAAATATCCTAGATAGAGGGACTAGTAATCCTAGTGAAGAAGCCCGTATATAATACAGGTTGAGATTAAGTCAAATAGTTACACCATAGGCATAACATATCTATACCCCTTTCACCTCTATGTAACAGATACAGCACCTACTATTTACAGGCCTGGAAATAACTTTCAACAGTGTCCAAGACTTTGTCAGGCACCAGCCACTTAGTACCTACATGACATCCAGAATTGTTAACACTATTCTACTTCAGTGTTCGTTACTTGAACTTATTAGAAACATGTAAAAAGCAACTAAACATGCATCACAATGATCATGTTTTATGGCTTTGTCAACACTTGTATGCTGACTCTTGTTGAACACTGCAACTACTGGGACTGGTTAAATCTACCTGACAAAATGTCAGGAACCGGCAAGCTTGTGCCTGACATTTGATAGTTTTGTGCCTGACAATGTCCTTGACAGGCACCTTATTTCCAGGCTTGTATTTATTGCATGAACTATTTAGTTGAATTCTTTTGGAAACCATTTTCACTCCAGGCTGCAACAATTTTTAGTAAAATAATTTCAAACTATTAAGTAACTTTCATGTCCTGAATGATTTAATTAAAAAGATATATAAGATGCATTAGCATGCTGTGTATATGTTGTGGCATTAAATACAAATCCTTTATACCACCTTGAATTCTCAACCTAGCAGAATATTGATTTCTCCTTCGATCAATACTCACCATTCTATTACTTCTGATACAAGCTAACATGATAGCTGGCCCTAGGACTGTAGACTTAGTAAGCTTTACCGACTCATGGAACCAGGTACTCGGCTCCCAACTGCCGAGTACCCGTTTGCCATGAAGCTCATTATTGTTTGCATAGCAACAAGAGCTACATGTTTTTTTGTGCAGTTGGAGTCTTAAGTTTCTAAGTCTTTTTCTGTGTATTGTGATAGCTTTGTGCGCTCTCTAAGGATTATATTGGATTACCATGGATGGAGCCGATGATAACCAGGTTGTATAATTCCATGTTATTCCATAGTTTAAAGACTTAGATGTTCAAAATTTTGTCTGTGTCGCATGTTCCAATTTCTGACCCCGAATCTGGGACGCGTGTTAACAGCGAAATATGCCAGATTGATCGCCTTCCTTTAACCCCAACAGGCGATCGGCAGATATGAAATAAGGTGTTGGCTTTACGGTGTTTTAACATGAAAATCGGCTGGCATCGTTCTCAGTAAGATCCGAACGGGTGACGTCACACCTGTGTTGTCTCGGATTTTTATGTGAAGAAAATGTTTCATTAATTCGCTGGGTGCTGTGTACTTTATTGGTACAAGAAAAACAGAATTTTCAAGTTTTGCGTGTTATCACGATCTGTTTGCAATGATCGGTGGTTTCAAAATTCTTGATTTAGATGTGTGGTCTGCGGTTTTACCGTGTGCTACAGCAGTTTGTTTACATTTTGTTGTTTCTTCACATATCGTTTTGGCATTCGTTAGGAGTATAATTTATATTGATTAGTAAATATACCCAGAATGCTATGCAATATGATTCCTGGTTCCGTTATACATCCTTGAGGATCAGTTTATGGGTGTATTATTGCCCGCTTCGTTCTTGTCGTCATAATCAATGCGATCTTTGCTGTAACATTGTGGGGTGCGGGAGGGTTAACATTTAATTTATGATCAAATTATTTGGAAATTAATTGTCTGCCTTCCATTCCTGTTTCGTTCCGCTTGCTTATTGTAGGTTTGTGCTTATTTATAGGCCAAGCCAGCCCTGCCATCATGTGACGAGTGCCATACATTCGTGTGGGTTCTATTCAAGGACCATGTCTGTTTCCGTTGTACCAAATGTAATCTTGACAGTAGGTGTAACGTTTGTGCAGTGTGGTCGTCCGACATGGTGGTCAAGTTCCTTGCCCAGAAGGACTTGGAAGGGTCTGACGCGGGCTCAGGCGGTCTGAAAGCAAATCGTGGAGCGTCCGTTTTGGCCCTTGGGGGCATTCCACGTCTGCAACCGGAGGTTGTGGAGACGACACCGCTGGCGTGGTTTGGTCCTGCTATGCAAGGCTTCTTGCATAGCGTTCTACCTACGCTGGTGTCGTCCCTGCTTCCAAAAGTTGTAGGGCAGTCTCTGCCCGTGCTTGGTTCGGACCCTGTCCTTAGACAGGGTTCTGGACTGGCCACAGAGGGAGCCGTCTTGTACGGCTCCCTGGCAGTCCCGTTGGCTCCGGCCTGATGGGCTCTCTCTCTACGGCCACCTCCGGGTAGGCCAGTAGCGGTGGCCAGTCCGTCAGGCATGGTTTCCTCGTCTAGTGACGACTCTTCGGGGTCTGAAGACGAGGAGGCAGAGGAGAGATTGCTGCGGGTGGAGAGCATGGAGGTCGATTCCGTCCAGGGCAGCGGCTCCGCCCGTGGTTGAGGCCACTCCGGTACCGGTCACCGGTCCCGTGATGGTTGGTTTGCCGCCAACCGACACGGTGACGGGTGTGGCTGATCAGGCATGGTGTGGTACTCGCCTATCTCGCCTGGTCAGGCATGGGATGCCATTCCATTGGCGCCCGTGTTTAGCCACGGTTCTTCAACCATTACGGGTCCGCACGGTTTTCCGTGCGGGCCTACTCCATGGACTGTTTTTTTCATGGGTTGGCGGCGGAACCGTATGGTACCGGAGTTCCTGGCATATCAGCAATGGCTCCTAGCCGGGAGGTCGTTTCTGGTAGGGCCGTGAATACGTCAACAAGTGACGTGTTCACGGGAGTGTCCTCCTCGGAGACAGACTGGTCAGAGGCTCTCGCTTGGCTAGCCAGGGTATACCCGTCTGTGGTTTCGACCACGGCCGAGGAGGATGCACCCCATCCATCGGTGGCATCGATTAGGACGGGGATCTTGCCAGCAGCCCGGATCCAGTCTTGGACTGGATCCAAGGTTTATGGAGTTATTGGATGCTATTTATAGCAAACAATTCCTGACCAAGGGCCAGCTTCGTGCGGCGTCCAGCGAGGTGCGGGCGAGGTGTCGTATCCCAAGGGGGGAATATGACAGATATGGTGTTGTACCAACGGTCACCGAGGATGGGTGCTGGGTGTCCAGAGTGCTGGAGCGGGTGGCCCCACTCCGGCGCTAGTAGACAAGTCTCAGGTACACCATGACGAAGTCCTGTCCATAGGCGATGAGGGGGTGAGGGCAGCAATGAGTGCTGTCAATCATTCTTATCGCCTTCTTCAGTCGGTGTGGGCTGAAGCAGGGGCAGGCCATCCTGTGCCACCTGTGGCGCTTTCATGTGTCAATGACGGCCTGGTGCTGTCTATGGACGCATTGGCAAGGGTGCAAGCGCGAGTGACGAAGTCTAGGAGGCAGATGGTCCTTGACCATATGCGTCCAGCTACTGCCGTTAGGGAGCGTCTTCTTGGGACGCCCCTTACTGGCCCTAGCATCTTTGGTGGCCAAGCGTGGGTCATCTTAGAAGACACTACCAACATCGCGCAGAATCGGTTGGCGGTTAATCTACAGCTGGAGCTAGTGCGTCAGGCGCATGCACTAGGGGCTGTAGCCAAGCCGCTAACCGGGCAACCTGCTAAGAAGCAGAAGCACAAAAGCAAGGCGAAAGCTAAACTTAGTGCTGCTTCTGGGTCTTCTCAGCCGGCGAAGAAGGCCAAGAAGGTTGTGGAGGCCCCTACCCTCCCCAATGTTGCTCCTGATCGCCCGAGAGGCGGGAAGGGCAAGGGGAAGGGTAAGTCCTCTAAGGGCGGAAAGAAGGGAGTGGATTGTACCTTAGGGTACGAGGGCTCCCTTCGTATCTGCCTGGACCGCACCTATGCGACATGAACAGTGGTGCCAGTTAGACCGGCCAAGCCAAGACCAAAATGATTCTCTCTCGTCAAGAGAGGGGGGGGGAGAGCGGATCGTGAGCCAGACACCCGCATTAGGCGTCGATGCGTCTATAGTGGGTGGAAGGCTCATGCGTTTCGTCGAGGCTTGGCGAGGTGTGACGTCAGACAGTCTGGGCCTGGGATGGTTATCCCAGTGGTACATGCCAGAGTGGTCGGATTTTCCACTACAGAATCTGTCTGGACACCAGTTCCAAGGGAACCAGACAAGTTAGAAGCCATTCAAAACGAAGTGTCCGGTTTGCTTCTGAAGGGAGCAATAAAACCAGCAAACCGGAACACTCCAGGCTTCTATTCAAACATGTTCCTTGTCCCCAAGAGCACAGGGGGATGGAGACCCGTACTCAATCTCAGGCCATTAAATTGGTTTATCCATACGCCTCGGTTTCAGATGGAAACTGCGAGGTCGATAATGGCAGGATTGAGGAAGGGAATGTGGTGTGTATCGATCGATCTGAAAGATGCATATTTCCACATTCCAATGAACAGGAGTTGTCACAGGTTTCTGAGATTTGCGTTTCAGAATCAAGTGTGGGAGTTTGTAGTCCTCCCATTTGGCCTGTCGAAAGCTGCACGGGTTTTCACCAGAGTGATCCTTGCGGTGACAGCGTTTCTCAGAAAAGAGAACGTGGCGCTTCACACCTACATAGACGATTGGCTGATCAAAGCAGACACATCAGCCAGGTTAGAGGTGGCTACTGCTACTACTATAGGTATACAACCACACTGCTCTTCTCCCTTTTTTGGCATTTGTAAGAAAGAATTAAGAAGCAGACATGGTCGAGCGAGAGGATGTCAACCAGATTGTGTCACTGATGGCCGGACAAGTGAATGGTTGGAGGCTCCACGTCTGAAATCCAAATATCATGAGGTAATTCAAGATTGAGTTTTTTGTATTATGTCTATATATCATGTTCATTCATCTTATTAATTCATGCTGATTCCCAGGCTAATATATGCAAAGAGCAGTTAACCCTCTTGGCATATTTGTGTTTCAGGCGAGATGCATGTTCGCGAGTTCTCTCCCTTTTCTTAGGAGAAAAAACGGGGGTGGGCAGTGATGCGAATGTGATTCAGTCCCTGGTGAGTATTGATCGAAGGAGAATGAAGGAAATTTCAATTTCCCTTTCTCCGAGATCTAACAATACTCACCATTCTATTATGGACCCAGCCTCCCAGCCCCACGGAGGCAAGCCATGGGTATCTCTTGTTTGGTGGCTATGCAAACAATATGAGCTTCATGGCAAACGGGTACTCAGCAGTTTGGAGCCGAGTACCTGGTTCCAGGAGTCGGTAAAGCTTACTAAGTCTATAGTCCTCAGGATAGCTTGTATCAGAAGTAATAGAATGGTGAGTATTGTTAGATCTCGGAGAAAGGGAAATTGAAATTTCCTTCATTCTCCTTCGATCAATACTCACCATTCTATTACTTCTGATATACACCAGATTTAGACAGTAACCTGGTGGGAAGGGGCAAGCCATCAATTGGGGATTAAATGATTGAGATGACAACACATTTCATTCTATTATATACAATTATTTACTAATAGTAATACTATGTAATATAAATTACACTATTAAATGCTACAATATGATTGATAGAAAATTGTAATTGCTATTAAACTTTCAACCTATTTGCAACAAATTTTGTAGATTTCAGGTTTAATAGCAATTACAATTTTGTTATTTCTGCGACTTCAGAATGAAACATATTCAATCATCAGTTATTACTTGGAGATAATGACATCCCAGAGAGTGAATCGCTAGCATTAATTTTACCTTCAAATTTATTCAAGCAAATTTAAATTTTGTCATTTGACCAAGTCCAATACTTACCATTACATTACTCATTGATAATAACCACTGTGGTGATTGTGCCCTAAGAGTCTTGGACTTTAACAGAACTCTTGCCGGTCTGGAACCGGGTACTCGGGGGCCCCCACAACCGGGTACCCGTAACCATGAACGTCACTGTTGTTTACATAGCTGAGCAAGAGTGACCTCCATCCTGTTTTCTCTCAAATTTTCAAAGTTTTACTTGTTTAACCCTTAGCACTTTGATGTCAGTATTCTATATTTTACTGTGTCAATATCAAAGAAACTGGTATATATTTTTCAATAAATTTGCTGGAAGATGTTGCTGTCTACGACTATTAGGACTATCTTTTAATTAATTTTGAAAATTAAAAATTTTGGCACGAGTGGTAAGGGTTAAATTTATGAATAGTTGTTCCTTAGATTAGTCTTTCGCCTCTTATTGGATTACTTAATGGAGAAGGCATCGGAAACTCGGGTTGTATATCTCCTTAAAGGTACAGTATTTTAGATGTATTGCAGACTAGTGGCTCTTATTTCTGTTGGTATCAAATACTCCATTTTTATACGCCCGTGTAAGCTGGGTCGTATTATGCGATGGCGCTCTCCCCTGAAAAGCTAAGATTTATCAAAATTTTCTTGTCCAGAGCAGATCTTGAAGAGTTTTCAGGCCTGGAAATAACTTTTTCAATAGTGTCCAGCACTTTGTCTGTCAGGCACCAGCTACTTAGAACGGGGCATCTAGAATTTGCGGCGTGACAATACTATTCTACTTCACAGTGTTCTTTACTTGAACGTATTAGAAACATGTCAAAAAACAACTAAGCATGTGTCATAATGATCATGATACACCTTAGGTAGATGAATATTTTATGTCTTTGTCAACACTTGTATGCAGCCTCTTTTGCTTCACACTGCAACTACTGGGACTGTTTAAATCTGTACTTGACAAAATGTCAGGAACTGGCAAGACTGCCTGACATTTGATAGTTTGGTGCCTGACAATGTCCTTGACAGGTACCTTATTTCCAGCCTTGGTTTTGAACCTACTCACAATTTTTTTTCAGCAGATGTGCTAGGGATAGACGAAGTGCAATGTTTTCGTTTCAACAACATCTGCTCATATTTGCCGGAGTTATCTCCCCTGAAAAGCTAAAATTCGTCAAAATTTTCTTGTCCGAGCAATATCTCAAAAGGTTTTGAACATACACTCACAATTTTTTTCCAACAGATGTGTTAGCGATAGACGAAGTGCAATGATTTTGTTGCGGCAAAGTCCGCCCATATTTTCCCACGTTATCTCCCTTGAAAAGCTCAAATTTGTCAAAATTTTCTGTCCGAGCCATATCTCGAAGAGTTTTGAACCTATGCTCACATTTTTTGCTTCAGCAGATGTTTTAGGGATAGACAAAGTGTCATTTATCAAAGACAAACTGTTCACATTTAACATTCCTCAAACAAGTATGCCTGCGGGCGTATGTTGAGTTTGACTAAAACTCTTGTTAACTCACCTGGCCAGGATGATTCACCCAACAGTTTGTTGAAAAGTATTACTGAATACTGAGTACTCGAATACAGACATGTGACTTACTAGAGTAGATCATAATGTCAGTGGTTATACAAACTCTAACCGTATCAGCACTACTCTACTAGGGGCCTAAACTTGATCTCATATCCGGGTTCCTATTGTCAGTTATGCGTTATATTTTACTACGCTTTCGAAAATAGTGCGATTAAGTGTTGAAAATCAACATTATGGTAGTTAGGGTGTTAATTTGACGACATCACATGAACCAGACTTTATTTATTTTAACTACTGTTTTGAGATAGGTAGCGACGAAATGAGCAGTTCGTTTTCGATCATTCTAGCCCCGTAAACTGGTATTTCGGTTAAACCGGTTTAATTAGTGATACTGTCTCCGGTTTTCTTTTAGGCTAAACTGCCCAGCCCTAAGTCCAAACATGAACTTTGGGAGTATAGTACCAGAAACCGGCAAGAGTTCTGTTAAAGTCCATGACTCTTAGGGCACAATTACCAAGGTGGTTGTTGAACCGTTGTTCTCAATAAGTAAAGTAATGGGAAGTATTGTTAGATCTTGGACGAAGGGAAATTGAAATTTTCTTCATTCTGAGAATATCTAGACTCAAAGTTTTCAAGCGGAACAGTCAGTCACCCACAGGAAATAAAACTGTTGTCTTCTTACCAATATTAAAGCTCACTTAACCCTTTGAATTCGAAGTATTGAAATACGAAAAAACAGTTTACAATTTGATAAATATTTTGCATCTAATTTGACTAGGTGTTGTCAGTGATAGCAACGGGTTCCCACCTAATTAGTTTTAAAATTATTCAACATTCTAGATGTATTTAATTCTTTGGAAATTGTTTCCTGGAGTTAATAAATATTCGTTCAGTGTTGATTTGCCACTGATTAAGCAAACAAAAGCCTATCATCTCAAATGGTAGATGTAATGTTTTAAGATACGTCTGTAACATGACTATGTTTTATGGGTTAATGGTCAATGATTAAACAAACATCGAACAAATTAATGAATGAACAAAGGACTGAATGAGGCTAAGGAACAAACAAACAATTAAGTAATGATACACCACCACATAGGAGCTACACCTGGTTTGCACTACCAGTTAACCGTGTATTGCTCTGAACATTACGCCCTAGTGACACATTGGGGCATGGTTGGGCCTTTGGGGGAGGGGAGACTGTGTGGAGATAAGTGTAGTGTGGCATACAGTCATATGCTCGCCTTTGGCAAGTATGAATGGCAACATATACATATATGCATGTTATCGCATTTATTATTTGTACAGGAATGTGAACACTATTAGCCATGTGTCACTGTTCGCCTCTAATTTTCATGGCGATCTTCGAAATGTTCGCATTTTCTTTGACCATATTTTGGCTTTTATTCATCACATCTTTACAATGTGTAAAAGAATTTTATCAACGATCAATCAACGAATAACGTATAAAATGACTAGAAGACTATAAATGGGACAAATCGTCCCATGGTGAATCATACTATTACGAAATGTTCATGGGGTGAACCATCCCATGAAAACGGAATGAATCGACCCATATGAAAAATGTCAGGAAGGTGAATATTTTCTGTTCGCCAAACCTTTGGTCACATGTAGTCTCTATGAAGAGCCACAGTCATGCAGTAGTAGACTGCAGCTCCTCATATGCACTAGGTCACGTGGCCCTCCTGACATTTGATGGCGAATGTTTTGTGGCGAGGCGAACAAAGAGCCATCGTGCTAACATGCGGCCACTCACATCGCTTTGCCGTTCAAGACCGTACTTGCAGACCTTTGATCTCTTGCTATATGAAGTAACATTACGCTGGTGGGCTGGAGGGAGCCAATCAGATTTCTGCCTACTTCAATCTATCTATCAATCTAAAAATATAGGCGTGACTTCATACCAATATCGATAGAGAGCTCGCAAGACACAACTGTCAAGCAATGTGATTGGGCATATAGTAGTTTGGATGATGATAACCGGATCGGGCAATTTTATTGGGCGGGAGTTGACTGACCTTATTTATGAAGTTAGCGCAGACATCAAAAGCATGCAAGCAATTTTTTTTAAATTAAGGTTAGAAATAAATGAAAAGATGTAGTTGCCCTGCGGGCAACGTATGATGCCATTCATTCATTTTCAGGTTGTCCGCCGCAGGTTACGGTTGCCCATATATGGTAAGCTAAATGACAAAGAAAATTAGAATCACTATTGCTTTGTCAAGTAAATTCTGGAAAATGGCCACAATTATTCAGAAATTGCATTAAGCATACTGGTTACTCTTTCTAATAATTAAATAAATAAATGCTTTAAAATGAAGAGTTAGTCAGTAGGTATAAAAACACAGTATATAATGCTATTAGTCTTGAGTATTTATCATGGTTGCCCTGTCTACCATTAACAGGCAAAGTTTAGTTGCCCTTTTGAAAATCAGGTTTCCTGGGGCAACAGGGCAAATGAACATTTCGAGCCCTGTAAATTATGAAGTAATAAAATTATCAATTAAAAGTTTGTCATTGACATTTGTACATTCACAAATGAGCGCAATAATTATGCATTCGTTTGCATTGTAAATACTTGATGGATGAAACTCTTGTTAAAACATCGTCAGCATCTATAATTAATTGGTTGTTAAACCATTTGCCACTTAAATGTCTTGAAGAAAATTGGCTTGCAAGAATCTGCTGCGGTTGCTCGGAATCATTGGAGGATTATCCGTACTCAACAACAATAATTATGCACTAATATTTGGACATGACAAATGCACAAAATATAATTTGATTATGTTATTGTGAGCTGTAATCGGTATACTGTAATTGCTGTAACCTTTTTGAATTAAAAAGTTGAATATTTTGAGATTTGCGCAGCACAGACGTAACAGTATCGAAGTTTTGGTAATTTACAATTTGCTCGGTACGGTATTTCGATATTGTCGTGATACTGTACGGTAAACCGAACAGCTCTAACTGTAAGTAGGGTGTACGATGTCGATGATCCATAATTTTTGTCTCGTCTGCGAAGCAAAGGCGAGATATTGGTTAGGTATCACTTTACCGGCGACTGCGTCATTGTTAAATTTTAGTTTTTCGCAGATCATCATTGCCTATATTTTATGATTGCTTAATCCTACTGGAATCAAACTAGGACACATGGTTCCCTATGCCCTAAGGGGGCAGCATGCTGATATTGAAGTCACAAGGTCAAAGTCACTGTGATAAACATAAAACATGCGAGACATTTAATTCTGCCCAATTCTTGTTCATCTAATAATAATAAATATGGTGATGTGTTGAATGTGTTCTACATTATCCTTACCCTATGAAAATATAACAATCAGTGACAGTGTTGTGTAAATTATCATCAAAATACCATGCTGCCGTAATAAATAGTTACATGTTGCATGATTTTATATGATATCATAAGGCTAATTTGATTGGTACATTTTTGTGTAACTGTCTTGGATTTCCGAAAACACCCAAGAAATTGTTTAAAAGACTGGTTGGAACGACCCTAGTCTGGTTGTGATAATCTTCAAAACTTATATTGCAAACATTTTTAAGGTCATTCTTTAGGCTTGATCAATCTCGGATCTAAGATGTCTAGGAATAAAACTACCACTCACTAATTTCTAGAACAATCTCAGCCGAACTCTCAGTTGACAGGATGTACTGTAATCAAACAGATTCCGGTCTTATAGAGAGAAATCTAATTGTCTGATAGTCCAGGCATGCCAGGTGAGTGACACGGACCCTTGGGCCACTTGTTGATATATAATGATTTAATTATCAGAACTTTGCTCTTGAAAGATTGCCTTCCATTTTCTGTGCAGATTCCTGGCCACGCACAGCCTCCGGCTTTCCCAGTACCTCCGGCACGACATCCTCTATATGCATCATAAAGAACTCTAAGCTGTATATTGGGCATGTTGGTGATTCCGGGATTGTGCTTGGTTACAGAGATAACTTGAATTATCTCAGCGCACGACTACTTACCAAGGTATGTTATATCGGTGTATCTATAAATGGTGTCATGGATGAATATGGGTTTTCATCTGGGTTGTGGTGGATTTGAATCTATATATCTGTCAGACTATCTGTTCCAAGGTTCTGTCGAGCCAGTTGCTTAGTGGGATCAAATGGCCCTATACCTCGATAGAAAACATGGGACATCACTTCTACTCGAAATTCGCCTCCCTCTGGGGTTTTTGTTCAATGTTGAAATCTGCTTTTGAGCTAAAGTAATGCAAGGAGGTAGGTTGTAATGTAGTAACAATGACCAGACGCCCCGGAAGGGCTGGTCTTATGTTTTAATAATTACATATACCTACCTCCTCAAGCCTCCCCTCTGCCAAATTTTGGGGTTTGGGTGTGGGGTGAGTGGTGGTGGCGGGGCTTGGGGCTTCATTTAGATGGTCATATCTGGTAGAATATGGTTAAATAGTTCAGATATTCTCTAACTAATTCAGCCTAGTAGCAATACCAAGATATGTCAGAATGGTACATATTTTGGTATGCTTTCAGAAATTCAGTCATACAATAGAAAGAAAATTAGGATAATTTCATTTCAGCTTTAGTCAAATATTCAGGGTCAAGTCATCATAGGATTATCTGCCTCTTCAGAAATCTGCAAAAGTCAGATTATACGACTGGATTCATCAATTGAATGATGTCGCGGTTGCTATCAGCATAGGTCATATGATTACTATCAGCCAATGAGGTTGTCATTGAGCTTAATGAGCTGTTGAATGGCTGTGGGTATTGGAATAACCCTCTTAATGCCTCATGCTGAGATATAGCATTCAAGTGAATAACTATGGATCTCATCATTAGAGAGAGTATAGAGATACCTAAAGGAGCCTTCAGTCACTCAATAACCACAATACTCAGCAGACAGTGGCTGTAAAAGTTCTACTATACTTCCGTTCAGACAGGGCTTCCACTAGTGGAGGTCCAGAGGTCCTATACACCCAAGGTTCATGTTTGGACTCCCCAAAAACATACCAAGGAAGTCCTAATTCTTTGTCCCTAACATCTCTAAAAACAATGATTTTAACTAAAATACATGTATTTGAGCCATTATAGACTTCCATGTTTCTTTCTTAGGCTCGCAATAAAATTACCCTGGAAGTCCCAGACTTCTGGTGTTTCGAAATTAGTGGAAGCTCTGCTTTCAGAGTAAGACCAGCCCTTCCGGGGCTTCTGGTAGTTATGATACGCAGATTTTTTAAACATTCACCCTTATAGCTCCAAGATTTTGGGTGAAAATGGGCTTTTTAA
Organism: Chaetoderma sp. LZ-2023a; assembly: GCA_034401795.1. Taxonomy (NCBI): domain Eukaryota; kingdom Metazoa; phylum Mollusca; class Caudofoveata; order Chaetodermatida; family Chaetodermatidae; genus Chaetoderma; species Chaetoderma sp. LZ-2023a. The sequence continues at coordinate 58,675,374 of CM067370.1, read as the reverse complement.
CCACTGGGCCAATTTTAATAAAACTTAGCTAAACCTCTTCACATAACTTTGATTGGTAAATTTGGCCAGTTGTCATCTCATATTGTTTGGTTATGCCAGTGGCCAATAATTTCAGCTGAGCGATACAGGCCCCTTGGGCCTCTTGTTAATTAACCAGGAATGTTTTACAATGTCCATATAAATGTGTGGTATTGAAAGCAAATAGATTATAGGAATAAAACTGTTGCAGTGTGGCAAATATATTTTGCTGCAACGTCATGTGTCCGCTGGGTACTATTCATTCCGCTTACACAATTATAATTAGGTTTGCTTTTGTTATATTCAAGTAGCGTACATGGTATACCTGCACACACAGTTGACACACGGCGGAGTGCGAAGCACCATCTACGTTACTAATTGGTTCCAAATTAAGTGCTCCTAGATTTAGTAAATTCGTTATCTCAAATAATCCAGATTCATTTGCATTTTTCCCAGTGGTAAGTTACTTAATCTTGTATGAATCTTTTGTTATTTCCCTTTTCCCTTCCTTTAATTATTAGAAAGAGTAACCAGTATGCTTAACGCTGTTTCTGAGTAAATGTGTTCATTCTTCATTTGCTTGACAAAACAGTAGTGATAAGATTCTAATTTTCTTTGTCATTTAGTTTAACATATACGGGCAACCGTAATCTGCGACGGGAAACCTGAAAAAGTGCATGAAATGGCAGCATAGTTTTCCCTGCAGGCAATTAGGTCTTTTCATTTATTTCTAACCCTGTTAGTAGCCCAAATCTTTTTATTTGGTCGACACTAGTAAGTGTGTCAAACATGAGTCAGTAATATTTTAAAATAACCAAAAAGTGTCTATAGTTGACTTTGTATGTTGATTAAGCTTCAATCTGTCGATGAAAATGAAACGGCGTAATAAATTAAAAAAAAGTCAGCCATGACAACGGAAATTTAAGCCTAAAGTGACCTTTTACCAATTGGTAGTTTCTTCCTTTCTTCAGTTCCATCAATTAATGATAATTCACCAATGTAATTCTCGGAAAGTATCTGAGCCGTTTAAATACCAGCAAAGGCAGCAACAAGCAAGTAATGTAACAGGTTTTTGATCGCCTAAAACTGAGTTATGCCACAGTTAGGCCAAAATAAAAAATAGTTTCGTTTCCTGTAAACCTCCCGGGTGAAACTGTTCTTTTTTAATCACCCGGCCGGGAATATTTTTTTTCTTTCTGTTTTTAACTCACCTGGCCTAAAAGGCCAAGTGTGCTTATGCCATGGCGGTCGTCCGTTGTCCATCGTCCGTCCGTCCGTCCGTCAAATCACTTCTTAACGGTTTGACCGATTTCGACCAAATTTGGCTGGGAGGCTGCAACACTGGTACCCGCCAGAATTTTTTTCCGAATTTTGATTGGTCAATTTTTTTGGGTGAAAACCTTAGATTTTATTTAAAATTTACCAGAAATTGTCAAAATGCTACTCCTCCATAGCAGCTGGACATATTTCAACCAAATTTAGCTAGATGGATTCTATGGTGATAGGTTCTAGAACTGCTATTCAAAATTTTGATTGATCAATATTTTGGGTGAAAATCTTAGATTTTATTCAAAATCTACCGGAAATTGTCAAAATACTACTCCTCCATAGCTGCTTGACATATTTCAACCAAATTTGGCCAGATGGCTTCTATGGTGCTAAGCTCTAGAACATATATTCAGAATTTTAATTGATCAATTTTTTGGCTGAAAATCTTAGATTTTATGAAAAATATAGTGGAAATTGTCAAATTGCTTCTTCTCCTTACCATTCTGAATGATTTCAACCAAATTTGGCTGAACAGACTATAGTGGTAGGCTCCAGAACTTCCATTCAGAATTTTTATTCATCAATTTTTTGGGTGAAAATATTAGATTTTATGAAAAATGTACTGGAAATTGTCAAATTGCTTCTTTTACTTACCATTTTGGGCGATTTCAACCAAATTTGGCTGAAAGGACCCTATTGTGGTGGGCTCCAGAACATCCATTCAGAATTTTGATTTTGATTCAACAAATTTGGTTAGATGTATTCTATGGTGATAAGCTCCATAACTTTCATTCAGAATTTTGATTGGTCAATTTTTCTGGTAGCCATCTTGTTGTAAAGAATCGTGTATATTTAAATGCAAATGTTTCAAATGCTAATGGTGTAGGTGAGCGTCACAGGCCCTTGGGCCTCTTGTTTAAAACATGCATACATTTGTAAAACTATACAAATTACAATGTTTTTAGTGCCATTTGTATGCAATGGGAATCCCCTTTTCTAATTGTGTCATGAAAAACATGACAAATTTGGCAATTACAACCATATTTAATGGACATCTAGTCACATATCAGAAAAACAAATATTTATGACCGTTTTAAAATAAATTAATAATTAAAAAAGAAATAATTTTCCTCCCTCCCTACTGGTATTTTCCCCACCCGGTTTGCAGGAAACCAAATCTTTTATGAATGACCGTAGGCTACTAAGTCCATGGCAAAAGCGTGCAACTATTCACCATCATGACCATAATAACCATTATCTAAAGTCATGCAGCCACCCTAAGTTGTAAACATGGTGGTTTTCACGAGTGATTGCATCAGTGGTTCACTGCAGCAGTTCATGTTTCATACGCTTTGGCGTTCGGGAAGTGGAAGATTTAATGATATGGTTAGTCGACCAGGAACTGAGTTTTTATCTCTGTTCATCCATATCAATGGCCACTCGTTCGTAAATATCAAGATTGCAGAACCCAGCTAAATTTAACAACTTATTAGCTCACCTGGCCAGAATGAGCTACAATACAGAATGCATTAAAAGAAGTGATCTGAATGATATTAATTTATTTCGGAGCCTGATTTTAGATTGTGGTGACTTATGTAATGTTAATAGTATGTTGTCTATATTCCTCATAGGACCATAAACCTGATCTTCCTGAGGAACGTATGCGAATAGAGCGTTGTGGAGGCACAGTACTGAGCAAAGCTGGGGTGAAACGTGTTGTCTGGAACCGACCGAAGTTTGACCATAAAGGGCCAGTAAGACGCAGTACGCATATTGACCAGATACCATTTCTGGCAGTTGCGCGCTCCTTAGGTATGTAATGTAATTGGCTTGTTTCTTATGTTTGCTTACACACAAACCACTGATTTCTATTTAGCCTTGGAGAATCCCACTAAGGATGGGAGCACAATTAGAAAAAGAGCCATTGACAACCAGCCTCTGTTTCCTGTTGCTTAGAAAGTCCTTGATCCAGCTCAGAATGTCTCCATCTACACCATAGCTGCTCAGTTTTCTCAGTAGACGATGGTGGGGAACTGTAACAAATGCTATTGCAAAATCGAGATAAACAAGCAATGTCCCCCTACCTGCTGATATAAAGCTTTAGAGATTGACGGTCAAAAATTTCATTAAAAATTGTCTAAAGCAGCTGAAACTCGAACTTGATCTGTAACTTCTCATAACATAGCAATAAACCAATTCTCCTTCGATCAATACTCACCATTCTGTTACTTCTGATATACAGCTGGCCTTAACAGCGGCTCTAGGATTATAGACTTAGAAAGCTTTACCGACTCCTGGGAACCGGGTACTCGGCTCCCCACTGCCGAGTACCCGTTTACCATAGAGCTCATTCTTGTTTGCATAGCAACAAGAGCAATACATGCTTTTTGCATTAAGGATTTTAGTGTTTTAAAATAATCTAAGTCTTTAATCAGTGATAGTTTGTGTGTTCTGAAAGGATAACTAAGGACTATGGAGAATACCGCCCAAGACAACCAGGTTGTATTGTTCTTTATTATCCATAGTTAAAAGACTTAGGTCTCTAAATTTCGTTGTCGCATGTTCCAATTTCTGACCCCATAGCATCTGGGACGTGTGCTAACAACGATATATGCCAGACGATCGCCTTCTTTAAACCCCAACAGGCGATCGGCAGATATGAAAATAGGTGTTTGCTACGGTATTTCTAACACGAATATCGGCTGATGTCGTTCTCCGTAGAATCCGAGCGGGTGACGTCACACCCGGTCGCTCGGATGTTTATGTGAAGAAAAATTTTTTCATTAATTCGCGCATCTTGTTCTGGGTGCTGCGTACTAAAAATGGTACCGGAAACTTTAGAATGATCAAGTTTACGTGCGATCACGATCGGTTTGCAATGATCGGTGGTTTCAAAATTCTTGAGTAGATGTGTGGTCTGCGGTTTTACCGTGTGAGACAGCAGTTGTTATACATTTTGTTGTTTTCTTCACATATCGTGCTGCGTTCGTTAGGAGTATAATTTATATTGATTAGTAAATATACCCTGAATGCTATGCGATATGATTCCTGGAGCCGTTACACATCCTGTAGGATCTATTATGGGTGTGTTGTGCCCGCCGCGTACTTGTCGTCATAATCAATGCGATCGTTGTTGTAACGTGGCGGGGTGGGGTGCGGGGAGGTTACGGTTAATTTATGAGTCAAAATATTTGAAAATTAATTGTCTGCCTTCCATCCGTGTCTCGTTCCGCTTGTTTATTGTAGGTTTGTGCTTATTTTATAGGCCAAGCCAGCCCCGCCATCATGTGACGACTGCCATAAGTTTGTCCGTGTAATGTTCAAGGACCATGTCTGTTTTAGGTGTGCCCTGTGTAATATAGATCATAGGTGTAATGTTTTTGCAGTGTGGTCCGTCGAAACGATGGTTAAGTTCCTTGCCCAGAAGGACTTGGCTGGGTCTGACGCGGGGTCAGGCGGTCCGAGAGGAAATCGTGGAGCGCCCGGTTCGGCCGGTGGGGGTGCTCCACGTCCCCAGCTGGAGGTGGCGGAGATGGCACCGCCGGCGTGGTTTGGTCCGGCTATGCAGGGTTTTCTGCATAGCGTTCTGCCCACGCTGGTGTCGTCCCTGCTACCAAAGGTTGGGGGGCAGTTTCTCCCCATGCCTGGTACGGATCCTGTCCTCGGACAGGATTCTGGACTGGTTACCGAGGGGGCCGTCTCGTACGGCCCCCTGGCGGTCCCGTCTGGCTTCGGCCAGACGGGTTCTGTCTCTCTGCGGCCACCTCCGGGTGGTCCAGTAGCGGTGGCCGGTCCGTCAGGTGTGGGAGCCGTCCGCTAGGACGGCTCCACGGTTTATTCGTCTAGTGACGGCTCTTCGGAGTCTGAAGACGATGAGGCCGAGGAGGAGAGGTTGCTGCGGCCCGTGAAGCCGCAGGTGGAGAATATGGAGGTTGATTCCGTCCTGGACGGAACCGGCCTCCATTTGTCTGGTTTGGCGCAAGTCAGGTCAGCGGCTCCACCTGCGGCTGAGGCCAATCCGTTACCGTGCACCGGTTCCGCGCGGCTTGGTTTGTCACCAGCCGTCAGGGGAACGGGTGTGCCGGGCCAGGCGTGGTACTCACCTATCTCGCCTGGTCCGGCAGCCGGACATGGGGTGCCGTTGCCGCCCGTGTCCGGCTATGGTTCCGCGATGGTTACGGGTCCGTACGGTTTTCCGTGCGGACCTACCCCATGGACCGGAGTGTTTCATGGGGTGGCAGCGGAACCGTGTGGTAGCGGAGTGCCTGGCGTGTCAGCCGTGGCTCCTTGCCGGGAGGCCATGGCTGGCAGACCCGTGAGCACGTCAACGGGTGACGTGTTTGCGGGGGTATCTTCTTCGGAGGTAGATTGGTCTGATGCTCTGGCGTGGGTAGCCAGAGTGGACCCGTCTGTGGTTTCGGCCACGGCCGATGAAGATGCGCCCCGTCCGTCGGTTGCGACCGATGGGTACTGGGCGTCCAGAGTGCCGGGTCGGGTGGTCCCGGTCCGGCACTAGTGGATAAGGCCCAGGTACACCAGGAAGAAGTCCTGGCCCTATGCGATGAGGGTGTGAGGGCAGCGATGAGCGCTGTCAATCACTCCTATCGTCTACTTCAGTCGGTGTGGGCTGAAGCGGGGGCAGGCCACCCTGTGCCACCTGTGGCGCTATCGTGCGTTAATGACGGCTTGGTGCTGTCAATGGACGCATTGGCAAGGGTGCAAGCGCGTGTGACGAAGTCCAGGAGGCAAATGGTCATTGACCATATGCGTCCGGCTACGGCAGTCAGGGAACGTCTTCTTGGGACGCCCCTGACAGGGCCTAGCATCTTTGGTGGCCAAGCGCGGGCCATCTTAGAGGACACCGCCAGTATTGCGCAGAATCGGTTAGCGGTAAATCTACAGCTAGAGCTAGTGCGGCAAGCGCACGCACTAGGGGCTGTGGGCAAGCCGCTAACGGGACAGCCTTCAAAGAAACAGAAAAAGCATAAGAGCAAGGCGAAAGCCAGGCCTATTGCGATGTCTGTTTCGGCTGGGTTCTCGGAGCCGCCGCCGGCGAAGAAACCCAGGAAGGTTGTAGAGGCGCCTACCCTCCCCAATGTTGCTCCTGACCGCCCTAGAGGTGGGAAGGGCAAGGGTAAGGGTAAGGCCTCAAAGGGCAGACAGAAGGGGCCGAAGCGTACCTGAGGGTACGCAAGCTCCCTTCATATCCGCCTGGACCGCACCTGTGCAACAGGAACAGCGGTGCCAGTTATACCCGTCGTGCCTAGAACGAAAAGGTTCTCACTCTCTCTCGTTAAGAAAGGGGGGGGGGGGGGCTCATGCGTTTCGTCGAGGCTTGGCGAGGTGTGACGTCAGACAGTCTGGTCCTGGGATGGTTATCCCAGGGTTACATGCCGGAGTGGTGGGACTTTCCGCCACAAAATCTGTCTTTGGCACCTGTCTGGACACCCGTACCAAGGGAGCCAGACAAGTTAGAAGCCGTTCAAAAGGAAGTGTCGGGTTTGCTTCTGAAGGGAGCAATAAAACCAGCAAACCGGAACACTCCAGGCTTCTATTCAAACATGTTCCTTGTCCCCAAGAGCACAGGGGGATGGAGACCCATACTCAATCTCAGGCCATTAAATTGGTTTATCCATACGCCTCGGTTCCAGATGGAAACGCCGAGGTCGGTAATGGCGGGATTGAGGAAAGGAATGTGGTGTGTATCGATCAATCTGAAAGATGCATATTTCCACATTCCGATGAATCGGAGTTGGCACAGGTTTCTGAGATTTGTGTTTCAGAATCAAGTATGGGAGTTTACAGTTCTCCCGTTTGGCCTGTCGACAGCTCCGAGGGTTTTCACAAGAGTGGTCCTTGCGGTGACAGCGTTTCTCAGAAAAGAGAACATGGCGCTACACACCTACATAGACGACTGGCTGCTCAAGGCAGACTCGGCAGCCAGGTTGAACGTGGATACTTCTCTGACTCTGAAGTTACTTTCAGATCTAGGCTGGATAGTCAACGAGGAGAAATCCGAGTTGACGCCCACTCAACATTTCGTTTATTTGGGGATGCGATTCGACCTCGAGGAGGGCAGGGTTTACCCATCAGAGCCCAGAGTGGTGTCTCTGTTAGCCATCCTCAGGAGTTTTCGAGTGGGAAACCACATTCAGGCGAGGCGGTTCCTTCAGATGCTGGGCATGATGGTCTCCATGGAGCAGGTTATCCCGTACGCTGCTCTAATGCGAAGACCTATCCAGTTGTATCTGATGTCTCTGTGGAAACAGAGAACAGAACCCCTGTCAAAACTGGTGCCAGTTTTGGAGCCGATAATATCGCATCTTCTATGGTGGAAACAGCGTCAGAATCTCCTAATAGGGGTTTCGCTGCACCTACCCCACCCCCAGCTGTCCGTTTACACGGATGCATCGCTGGAAGGGTGGGGTGCCTGCCTGGGAGAACACCAGGTCTCGGGCACATGGACTCTCCCGGAGAGTCAGCTGCATATCAATCTATTGGAAATGATGGCAGTGGAACTGGCGTTGGAAGAGTTCCTTCCGATGATCAGGGGCAAGGTGATATTGATACGGTCGGACAATTCGACAGTAGTATCATATATAAATCGCCAAGGCGGGACCAGGTCGCCCACCCTGTGCATCAGGGTGTGGCACTTGATTCAATGGTGCAGGAATTACTCGGTTGTTTTGAAAGCAGCTCATATTCCTGGCCGATTGAACATTCTGGCGGATGCTTTGTCTCGCAGACAGAGAATCTTGCCAACAGAATGGTCCCTCAACCCTCCAGTTCTACGACGGATCTTCGAGCATTGGGGCAAACCCAACGTGGACTTGTTCGCCACAAAGGAAAATGCTCAAATCATGACATATGTCTCGCCGATTCCAGATCCAAATGCCGTCGATACAGACGCTCTGGCGATAAGCTGGAGAGGGATGCACGCGTACCCACCCACCATTCTTCTTCCGAAGGTATTGGTGAAGGTCAGGGAGGAGCCGTGTCTGGTCCTGCTAATAGCGCCGTATTGGCCGAGCAGGGCGTGGTTCACGGATCTTCTGGATCTGCTGGTGGAAAATCCTGTGCAGTTGCCCGAGATTCCGAACATAATCTCCCAGGCCAAGGGACGCTTCCTACACGAGCGTCCCGAAATGTTCAAATTGACTGCGTGGATGTTGTCAAACAACGTTCCACGTCGGAAGGCTTTTCTCGACAGGCTGCTGATTTCATCGCGGCTGCGAGAAGGAGGTCAACCTTCAAGTCATATAACAACAAGGTTAACAGATTTGCAGACTGGTGTGAAGAAAAGGGTATTGATACCTTTCAATCCACTATTCAGCAAATAGCAGACTTTCTCTGTGAGCTGTTCTTTACAGGACTAGCTCCCGTCACAATTGCTGGATACAAGTCAGCTTTGGCATCAGTTATCCCTTGTCTAGCCAACAGGGATAGTCCAGAGGTGGCCCAGGTAAACGTGATGTTGAAGGGAATGAGCAATCTCCGCCCGAGACAACCGGTAGTCATTCCAGCCTGGAGTCTATCTTTAGTGCTTAATGTACTGGCCAAGCACCCATTCAAACCGTTGCGTTCGGCTAGTCTAAAGCATTTGACTCTAAAGGCGGTCTTTCTATTGGCAGCTTCCTCAGCTAGAAGGCGCAGTGAGATCCATGCGCTTTCGGCAGAGAGGAACCGATTTATTGTTTCTGGAGAAGGTCTGCGTCTTCTGCCAAGAGCAGAATTTATGTCAAAGAACCAATCTTTGAGATATCCCGGCAAACCGATCATTATACCGAAGTTAACCAGGTTTGATCGTGATGCCAGTGTCTGGTGCCCGGTCCGTGCTTTGACTAAGTACAAGAAACGGACTGACTCGTTACGGTCGAACGATAGACATCTGTGGATCTGCCATAAAAAGCCTTATGGCGCCGCATCCATGGATACTATCTCTCGTTGGGTGGTCGAATGCATTCAGACTATTCATGAGATGGCGACTGGGTACCAGGTGCAGGGCGTAAGGGCACACGATGTTAGAGGAATAGCCGCCTCGATTGCCCTTTACAATGGTGTTCCGTTAGAGGACATCATGGCCGTTGCACAATGGCACTGTGAGTCCTCATTTACGGATTACTATATGAGGGATGTGTCAGACTCAGCCAATCCACTCGCTTTAGCTGTTTTGAAACGATAGTTAGTGACCACACTGCTTTTCCCCTTTTTTCACTTTGGTAAGAAAAGAACTTAAAGCAGGCATGGTCAAGCGAGAGGATGTCAACCAGATTGTGTCACTGATGGCCGAACCGGTGAATGCTTGTAGGCGGTACGTCTGAAGTCCTGTTATCATAAGGTAATTCAACAAGTGAGAGTTTTTTGTATTATGTATATGTATCATGTTCATTCATCTTATATATTCATGCTCATTCCCAGGCTAATACAAGCGATATGCAGGGAGTAGTTAACCCTCTTGGCATATTGGTGTTTCAGGCGAGATACATGTTCGTTAGTTCTCTCCCTTTTCTTAGGAGGAAAAAGAGGGGGGGGCTGTGACGCGAATGTGATTCGGTTCCGTGAACTTGACGGTCCTTTTAGGTCTCCGTTAGTCAAGTTTGAAGTCTAAAATCTTTCTCCAAGGGGCAAAATTAGCATGTATGGCTTGCCCCTTCCCACCAGGTTACTGATCAAATCTGGTGTATATCAGAAGTAACAGAATGGTGAGTATTGATCGAAGGAGAATGCAGGAAATGTCAATTTCCCTTTCTCCGAGATCTAACAATACTCACCATTCTGTTACGGACCCAGCCTCCCAGCCCCACGGAGGCAAGCCATAGTTTTCTCTTGTTTGGTGGCTATGCAAACAATATGAGCTCTATGGTAAACGGGTACTCGGCAGTGGGGAGCCGAGTACCCGGTTCCCAGGAGTCGGTAAAGCTTTCTAAGTCTATAATCCTAGAGCCGCTGTCAAGGCCAGCTGTATATCAGAAGTAACAGAATGGTGAGTATTGTTAGATCTCGGAGAAAGGGAAATTGACATTTCCTGCAGTCTCAGTTATATATGGTGAAGGAGAAGGAAAAAGTCTTGAAAGTTGATATGTTTGTATTTCATAGGTCGAAAGGGGCCATAGCTCCATCAAAAATTTATGCATACGCCTGAAACTCGAACTTGGTCTGTAACTTCTCATAACAAAGCAATGTAGCAATTCTCAGTATAATAGCTTGAAAGCCTGCAAAAAAAGGTGCGAAAAACTAATATTTTTCGTATTGCATAAGTCGAAAGGGGGCATGAAAAATTGACGAAAATGTCTAAAACTCGAACTTGCTCAGTAAGTCCTTATACTAAAGCGATGCACCAATTTTCGCTTAAATATCTTGGAGTGCGGAAAGCTGATATTTTTCGTATTTCATAACTCGAAAGGGGGCATAACTCCATCAAATATTTACGCATACGCCTGAAACTCGAACTTGGTCTGTAACTTCTCATAACAAAGCAATAAACCAATTCTCAGTTGAATACCTTGAAGGACTGTGAAAAGAAGTGCGGAAAACCAACTGCGACAGACAGTCGGACAGACAGAGTGCAAACCTATAGTGCCCCCCCCCCCCCGGTTTTACGAGGCGAAGACATTGAAGCATGGCAAGATGAAAAGCACCTTTTACTTGTCAACGATCCCACAGATCAGCCTACCTTCTACTCGCGCCAGTGGCACTCGACAACAACGCCGGACTTGGCATTTTGTACAGAAGACATTCACAGAAACCTCAGAGTGGTCGGATCGCAGTTAGGATGAAGCGACCACCGCCCAGTCCTACTCTCTCTTTCTGGAAGTATTTCGACAAGTTCACCATAACATCCAAGGTGGAACTACAAAAAGGCAAATTGGAGTCTGTTCGGCATTCGTTCTAATGAGCTTACCCAAAATATAGCAGCAGAAGGGAGAAACATCAACAATGTGGTCAAGAAATTTAATTCAAGTATCCTCAAGGCTGCCAACGAAGCGATTCCTCGAGGGTTCAGGAAAAACTACGGCGCCTACTGGACAACAGAACTGCAAGCAGCACATGATAAACTAGACAAGGCCAGAGAAGATGCAGAGGGTAATCCCTGTCATGAAAACCATTTCACGCTACAACAAACTAAAGCCAGGTATCTAAAGACCAAGCTGGAGGCCAAAAGAAAAAGCTGGAGGGAAAAGATGGCAGGGTTTAATTTAGAGAGAGACACCACAAAGCTATGGAGACTGACTAAAACACTGAATGATGAGGGTGTCGGGGGAGAGAAGATTACTCTTGAAGAAGATGGACAAACACTGACAGGAAAGATAGCTGCAGATGCCTTTGCGAAGGCATAGCAAAAGAAAGCAATATTTCTATACCACGAATGCATCAAAAAGAGGTTAGAAATGAGCACAAGGAAAGAACAGACACCAACACTCATGATGCAATGAAAGTTGACATTAGTTTAGGAGAACCGAAGAAGGCTATCCGCCAATTGAAGAAGAAGAAATCTCCCGGGCCAGATGGCATTACGAATGAAATGATCCAACACCTTGGTAATGCATCTCTCCGCAATTTGCTAGACATCTTTAATCTGAGTTGGACCAATGGAGAGGTTCCTCAGTGCTGGAAGGAAGCCAGAATGACTCCTATTCTGAAAAAAGAGAAGAACAAGCTGAAAGTGCTGAGCTACCGTCCTATCAGTCTTACAAGCTGCATATGCAAGACCATGGAGCACATCGTCAACCAGCGGTACCTGGAGTCGGAGAACATAGTTTCAGAGCAGGCCGGCTTCAGAAGATACAGGAGCACAGAAGATCAAACAACACATCTTGCACAGGTCATAGACGACACTTTTCAAGCCAAGAAGGTGATGCTAGCTGCCTTTATCGATCTGCAGAAGGCATTTGACAAGGTGTGGAAGGATGGCCTCCTCGTGAAGCTCCGGCGCACAGGCATCGGTGGCAACATGTTCCAATGGACCAAATCATACCTACACAATCGCAGAGCTAGGGTGCTGGTGGATGGACAATCTGGACAGAATGTATTGCTGAGACAAGGGGTGCCACAAGGCGGAGTATTATCACCGACTCTGTTCATACTCTTCATTAATGACATTGTAACAGAGCTGCCCAATGGGATCCAAGCAGCCCTCTATGCAGATAACCTCGTACTCTGGTGCACCGAGGAGTACACAACGACTGCCATGTACAGAATGCAGCTCGCCTTGGACAGAATTACAGCTTGGGCCAATCGCTGGTGTATTACCATCAACAAAGAAAAATCATCAGCCATGCTATTCTCACTGTCCACCAAAACAAAGGTTGGCAATCTGACACTGGGCGGTACTCCACTCGAGTATGAGGATCAGCAGACATACCTGGGATTCACCTATGACAGAAGATTAACATGGAAGGAGCACATCCAGAACACAGAGGCAAAGGCCAGAAGAAAGCTAAACATCATGAGGAAGCTGGCAGGAAAAAAGTGGGGTGCCAATGAAAGGATCCTCAAGACCATCTACCTAGGTACCGTACGACAACACCTTGAGTATGGATCCAGCTCATGGATGACAGCAGCTAAATCTCATCAATAGAACCTCGACGGAGTACAAAACCAGGCACTGCGCATCATCACTGGTGGAATGAGATCAACACCAATAGAAAAAATGGAGCAGACAGCAGGCATCCCCCCCCCACCTAGCAAAGGAAGGGAATGCAAAGCACTGATCCAAGCTGCAACGTTCAAATCGTTCAACAACCACTCGATGAAGATCAGGCAAGCACAGCTGTCATCAGGAAGACTTAAAAGATCAAGTTTTGTGAAAGAGACAAAAGCACTTCAAAGAAAACACCAAGAAATTTTGCCAGCACAAATAGAAGACCCAAACCACACCCTTGATCCTCCACCCTGGGAAAACAAACTAGAGAGCATAGCTATTCGCACCACAGTACCGCAGCTCACAACCAAAGATGAACACAGTGATGTGAGCAAGAAGGCCCTGACCCTAGCCATGCTGGAAGAAACGTACCCTCAGGAGACATGGATAAGGATCTACACAGATGGATCAGCCAAAGACGCAATTAGGAGCGGAGGTGCCGGACTGCACATACAGTATCCAAACGGACAACTTGAGTCAGCTGCAATACCGACAGTCAAACACTGCACAAACTACAGAGCTGAAGTTGAAGCACTGGTTCATGCAGCTAATACCATCAGCAGAACAGCAGACCCTATTGCACAGATTGTCTTTTTATCTGATGCCCGCTCCGTCTTTGAGGCTATCACCAAAGGTAAGCTGCCACAACTTGAAGAAGTACTACAAACCATCAAATGCTTTCGGATAGCATTGCAGTGGATCCCCTCACACTGGAGTCCAAGGAAATGAGGAAGCAGACAAGATGGCAAAGGTGGGTGCAGAAGAGAATCAAACAGAAAACATGGTTACCCATACGGGGATGAAGACTATCATCAAGTCACTCTATAGAACACCTCAATCAGAAGATGCCTACCATCATCTCTCGAGGCCAGAGCAAGTGACCATTTTTCGTCTCAGAACAGGACATAACAGACTAAACCAACACATGTACAGGCGGTTCCACCTTACGAAATCGCCCGCTTGTCCTGGTGGAGAAGCAGAACAGACCACAGAGCACATACTTCAATGTTGCATTATGTATCAGCTGCTGAGAGAAGAGATCTGGCCAACCTCTTCTTGAAAAGCTGTATGGGCCTGTGGAAGACCTGCAGAAAACCACAGATTTCATCTTGAGAACGGCTCTGAAAGTGTGATACCAGCGATCAAAAAGACGAAGAAAATTAGAAAGGGCAATAAAATACCTTTAAGTACATATAAAATTTGTATGAATAAAATATATTTTAGTTAGTCAACGTGCCTCTCAAAATGGCCACACCTTATAGGATAAATACATTGGTCTATTTTTGCAAAGTTTATCGAAGTTTTTTTTTAGTTTACAAATGCCATTGATAAATTTAATCACAATGGTATTAAAACTAATAGATACCAAAGTTTCGTGATGGTTTTCATCCAATAAGATGTGAAAATGACAATCATATCATGTCATGGTACCGTAAAATTTCGAGAAATTCCAGTCATGATTTTGGGGGAGGCCTCATTCAATGTTGAATAATTCCTTTATACATAATCGAACACATACCAGGGTTTCTCAGTGTTGACAGCGAATAAATGGCAAATTTTATGCTATGTAGCATTGCTGGGTGCCTTCAGCCATTTAAAAAGCGAACACGAATATTTTACACTAAGATTCTAAAGCATCGGACATTTTTTCGTAGCGGCGTCCCAAATAGGAATCGTTTATCGTGAGAGAACGGAGAGGAATTTGTAGAATTGTACCCGTATCTAATATACGAGTACCAAGCTCATTACCCGTTATTGGCAATACCGTATCACGTGCTATAAGATTGATGCATCTGATTGGTCGGGAATACATGAATATTAATTTTTCCGGCAAGATGGCGACACGATCAGCTGTTTTGCAAAATAGTACGCCACAAACTAAAAAGTAGACAGATGACTAGATTAACGATATTGCGAATCGGGAAGTGGGATGCCGATATATTTGACAACTTTCGCATCTCAACTCACCCTAATTACTGACGGTAATTTGAAGAGTACGTTTTCTCGGAAATTGTAAACAATGACACGCATCGATGATTGAGCCTATCGGATTGTTTATCTATAACCTTATTGTTATTTCGCGACCAGAGGTAAACGAAATTGATTTATATATTATTGGTTCAGCTGCTCTCTTAACACAATCTATAACTTTGTCGGTTAAATTAGTCATTGAGTAACTGAAAACTTACAAGTAACAGCACATTTACTAATAATCATTGATGACTGGAACTTAACTAATAATTCCTTAGAAAACAAATATTTCACTATTTCCCTGGTTACAAACATTCTATCACCATTTACTGTGTGGCCAGTATCCTCTGATCAAAGATATAGAGAACCGGGGCCCTGTAATAAACTTGTGTGCCCAAAATCAAAAACAATTGTCACATTTGAACCTGAAATTCCAGAACTTCACATTTACAGTCATTATAAATGTAAGATGTTGAATATTTTGAATCCAATGTGAAGCTGGTGCTGCCTTAGCCAGTTTAATTAGTTTCAAAATATTCAACAGAATTTTGAAACATTCGTAGCAAATTTATTCGCTCTTGTCGATTGAAAAGGTTAATCCAGTAACTAGTAGTCATACTCCCTCCTTGGGCGATATATGCCCACCATTTATTATATTATTCATTTCATTTCTGCGCTAAAATCTGAGGGTGGTGTATGACCATAACACCCGTTGTCGGGTCATAATGTTTACCAGTATATCCCTTAGTCTGAGTCTGCTCTGACTCAACCTGCCCCTGTGACAGATATTTGGACAGACTGTCAGTCTGTCCAAATATCTGTCACTGGGACGGGTTAAGTCAGAGCAGACTCGGACTATATATCCCTATGACCTTGCGCCGTACATGTATATTGTTAACCATTTAACATTTGAGTCAGACCAAAACTGCTGCAGTTGTCGAGGAAAATGTTAATTTTCCGACCAAAGTAAGATTATTTTTGAAAATGTATCACTGGAATGACTTGCTCTTTGTCTGCAATATGGGCATTGTCTATGAGAAAATGTAAATTTTCATGAAAAAATTTGATTGTTAAAGTCTTAATATAACACTTCTAGAATTTGTATATTTCTAACTTATCCTTCCTATTTTGTGCAGGTGACTGATGGGCGATGGCTTCTAAACTCTAAACGGACTCAGTTTTTCCTGCTACGCCTAATGGATTTACTAACATGGATTTTATAAAAATAAAAATTTGATGACCTGTGTTACTCTATAAATATAATTTTTTTTATGGAAACAGTATATTTGAACTAAAACATGATGATGTACGTTCGAAACATGATCAGCTACTACACACATCAATGGCTGACAGCTATGCTGGGGGCTGTTCTGGATCGACTGCCAACTGTTATCAACCGTATTCCTGAGGGCTTGGCTAATGTACCTCTCACATAAGCTCTATGTATCATTTGAGATTGGGTGGGATTTGAATCAAATATCAATAAATTAAATTTAATCTCTTAATTATATCCACACGTTTTGAAAAAACTGCAGGGATATTACAATCGCCTCCCATCTATCTGTCTGTCCATCCATCTCCTCAGAAAGCTTTTGGTAGAATTCAATCAAAATTAATGTGTAAATTACCGATATGCTTGTGGAGACACCGTTTACACTAGGCTCCATTCCCAGAGGGGTGGGGGAGGGGGGGTTGGAGGGCGGTGTTGATGGAAGACTCAAAGTTAAAGGAATATAACCAAATCTGGTGATTTACCATATCATGGCCCTATGGTTGTAGAATGTGAGACAACCTAATACATTAGGGTGTGACACTGCTCGGGTCGGAAGAGGATGATGGGGATGGGGCAAAACGTCAACTGAATTTGTTATGTGAGTAGTGGCGACAGCAGTGAAATCTACACAATGTAACGTGCACAAGATCAAGGTAAGAGATGAATTGGCCATATCTCATTTTAATGGGGAAAAAATTTAAATTTATAAAGGAAAGCTGGTGAATATTTTAGAATTAGTTTGCCTTTGCTGACCTGGTGAGTTGGGCAGCAACAGCTTTCAGTCAAATCAAAGTACTTGAAATTAGTTTCAAAATATTCACCAAGTTAGCGGTATCTATGGTTAACATGAAATTTGGAATTCAGGATTCAAAGTATATAAACTGATTCCAACACGTGCAAATCATCGATGGAGCTTATGTAGAGATGGGCGGGGCATAGCTAAAAGTAGATCCATCCATTAGAAAATCAAAATTTCTGCTTTGTCCTTCCTTTTGTCAATTCCAGTTTTTACTATGTTTAAACCTTTCGTGACAAGTCATGAAAACAATGTGGCATCTCAAATGATGGTTGTAGCCTAATTTCTCAATCCGAAAGAAAATTACATTTTAGTATGATGACTGAATTAATTATACCTACCTACCTTGTCTCTTTGAGTCCATTCATTATCCCCATACCTACCTTGTCTCCTTGAGTCCATTCATTATCCCCACGTTTTGAAAAAATGGGGTTATAATTGCCTCCATCCACTTATCTGTACGTCCATCATGCTATCTCCTCCCAAACAGTTGGGTCGATTTCAACCAAATTTGGTATGGCGGTTACCCATATGATCGCGCTTTGCAAGACAACATTTAGATTTGGCCCCGCCGTCAGGGGGTGGGGTCCAAAGTTCAAATATCCAAAAAAAATGTCTCATACTTTCCTCCCAAACTGTTGTGTGAAATTAAAAGAAATTTGATGTGTGGGTTGCCCATATAAGTGTGGATTGCCTGACATTTATTTCTTTGGGTTGGAGAAGGGGTTAAAAGGTCAAGAAATTTATTGTAAGCAGAGATTGGAGTCTTCCAGATTTATCTAGATTTCTGGATTTTTCATAGACAACTCTCGCACACCAGTTGACACCCTCTCCATGAATTGAAATTAAGCCAAATGAGCCACTACGTTCAGATAGGACTAGTGATTACTAGATTCTACTTTAGCCCTTCAAAGTTTCTATACAGACCAAGGGAAGACTATTTTTGA
The DNA here is from genome assembly GCA_034401795.1 of Chaetoderma sp. LZ-2023a. Lineage (NCBI taxonomy): Eukaryota > Metazoa > Mollusca > Caudofoveata > Chaetodermatida > Chaetodermatidae > Chaetoderma > Chaetoderma sp. LZ-2023a. The sequence continues at coordinate 58,657,459 of CM067370.1, read as the reverse complement.
AATTTTACAACTGGAATGACTGGCTCAATTACCGAGCATTCTAGTGGTAAATTTTCAAAAAGTCTTGCCCTGCTAATCAACATTTCTTAAGATCACAGCAGAGGCATTCTTTGGCCACCATGACCATTAAAAGGTTGACAAATGAAATTGTTACCATTGGACTGGTCATTGTACTAACCCTGGTCAATTTCTACTAGCCTCTGGCTCATGTTAATTTTAACTCATGCTCTCACAGATCACTTCCTCTGATGACATCCAGATTTTTCACAACAATCCACTCCAGTCTGTGTAATGAAACTAATTCAAACAAATTTGTTATGTGATTATGGAGTGCAGAGGATATGCCCCCAGGGATGTGATGGGTAAAGAGGTCAAAGTGGGGAGCATGGGGATTTACTATAATGCGTCATCGACCAAGCAATCCAGTTATCACTTACTTACCATCATTGTCGAACACTTGATGCTTGATAAATAACATTATGAACAGGAGTAATCAGAGATTGTAAACCACCGCCGAGACCACCCTACCGTTTTTGTCATATCCAAATTTGTTAAATCTTTATGTATGATCACACAGATCACAGCCAAAGTCTGGAAACCCTTGTTTAGGTTATGTTGGTTTGTTGTGTTAAAATTTTAAACAAATCGGATCAGTAGTTTTTTAGATGCAATACCGGACGCATGCACACACATAACACCCTCTTTCCCCTTAGGGCAAGTGTAATAATCCAGGAATGAATAGCAATAAAGATCAAAAGTACCTGCAATCTAAAGAAACAATCTGTTGAGTATATTTTGACAAATTTAATTGGAATCTATTGTTGTCCAAAACAACACCAATTTCCAATCAAATTGGACTCGATATATTCGACAAATCTACTATACATAGTCCAGTCTGATTACCTAAGATGAGATTCTCTCTCTCCCTCTCACTTCGAGTAAACTTTATTTGATATTTACACTGATAGCTTACAAATAATACAGTATTCAACCATTTAATACGCAAGCTTTACCACTGGATCATGTCACCTAATGCAGCAACATCTTCCAGTCCAATCGATCTCAAAATATTCAACAATTTAATCACCAGTCCTACTAAGTAATATGACACTCTTACATAGAAGAAACTGTGTTTGACATACATGTAGTTTACAATGGCAGCTTATACAATAAGTGATTCGAAATAAAATGGTACAGTAGATTTACATCAAGCGCATCAGGTTTAACCCTTACCACTCTGATGTCAATATTCTGTCTTTTAATGTGCCAATAGCCTGGAAAACTGGGACTGTTCTACTTCTACTAATAGAAACTGGTGTACATTTTTTAACAACTTTGGTTTGGTAGATGATGTTGCTATCTACGACAGCAACATCTTCCACCAAATCTGTTGAGACAAGAACACCAGTTCTTTTAATTTAATTTGAAAATTTAAAATTTTGACATAGAATGGTAGGGGTTAATAAAATAGTGCAGAAGATAGAATTACAGAATCATCATTTTCATGAAATCTCAACCAGATCACTGTCCTATTCGCCATATGATCCTGAAGAAAAAAAGAGAAACATTTACAAGATGAAAGAACAATAGAAAATGGAAATAAAACTGGAACAGTCAACAAAGGTGATTTCAAAGGGCAATAAGCAAGCTAATATGTCTCATGACTGGCATTACTTTAATAATGCATGTTACGGGCCCGTATTGACCCAGTAGCAGCCCCGTAACATGCGGTATCATGATAGATGATTGAGGAACAGAAATTAGACCGTAGATGCACGCCAATATCTCCTTAGAAGCTAAATGACGGGTGCGATATAATGGTATTAATGGGCAAGCTATGTAAGGATGCACACTTTAAATCTTGTAGGCATCAGTGTAGCTATTCAGCTGTATGTAATATTTTACCGAACACAATTATAAATTAGGTTAGACATTCTCACACAGCGATTCCGGCCATCAGGGAATCAAGTACTCGGTTAAATAAAGGAATCGACACGCTATCATTGACGATTTTACGCTAGGAATTTCATTCACAGAAAACTATTTATATTTTCCTGTAGAAATTTGTAAACAAACTGAATTGACCAATCAACAGTGGATTTATAAAATTCAATCATCTAACGTAATGTAACGCTAAGTTTGATTGGATAAAACGCCTGTAATGCTTGCGTATTTAGCGATCGAAAACTGGTGCTCTTAAAGCCATCCAGGCGGCGCGTAGGCCACCACGTCCAATTATTGAAAACCGTCCAGACGGCTCGTAGGTTTAATTGTACGCTTTTTGCGCGCTTTCTAGACAGCTCGTAGGTTCCTTAGGGTTAAGGAAAAATCAGTTCCATCGCTTTAGTATAAGGGGTTACAGAGCAAGTTTGAGTTTCAGACATTTGCGTCAATTTTTCATGGAGTTATGCCCCCTTTCGACTTATGAAATACAAACATATCAACTTTCAAGACTCCTCCTTCACCATATATAACTGAGACTTTGTTTATTGCTATGTTATGAGAAGTTACAGATCATGTTCGAGCTTCAGCTGCTTTTGACAATTTATAGCGAAATTTTTGACTGTCAATCTCTAAAGATTTATATCAGCAGGTAGGGGACATGTATTGCAAAGCAATACTTGCAGAATGCTTGTTGATATTATGTTATTGATATCGTTACACCATACTAAAGCAATGGGTCTAATGGTATTGCTAACTAACAATAGCTTCGGGAACATGGGCCCTGTATGATAGCAGGGAATGTAATTATGTTCATGCATTGACACACACGATTACATTGAATGTGGCCAGTTATTCCTTATTTCTGAATTGAGATTTATTATTGCTGAATTGTAAGTTTGTTTATATTCTGACCTTGTTAGCTAACCTGGCCAGAATGGCAAAGTGAGCTTATGGCATGGCGACCGTCCGGCATTCAGCAACTTTTGCTTAAAAACACTACTCATTAACCGCTTGGCGGATTTATCTAATTTGCCTGGAAGGACCCTATGGGCGTAGGCTTCAGAACCTATAAACAGAATTTTGATTGGTCAAATTTTTTCGCCATCAATCTTAAATTTTCCAAAAAATGGCGGGAAATCGTTTAAAACGCTACTCCTCATTAACTGCTAGGGCAAGTTCAATTTGGCCTAGCTGGGTGGATAGTATGCTGGTATGTTTCAGAACTTGTATACAGAATTTTGAATGGTCAATCTTTCCGCCGGCCATCTTGAATTTTCCAAAAAATGGCTGGAAATTATTTAAAACGCTACTCCTCATTAACTGCTTGAGCAATTTCAACCAGACTTGGCTGGAAGGATACTAGGCTGATATGTTTCACAACTTGTATACAGAATTTTGATTTGTCATTTTTTTCCGACGGCCATGGATCTTCTGAAAATATCTGGAAATCACTTAAAAGCCTACTCCTCGATAACCACTGGGCGTATTTCAATCAAACTTGGATGGAAGAACCCTAACGTGCTATGCTTCAGAATTTGTATACAGAATTTTAATTGGTCCATTTTTCCGGTGGCCATCTTGAATTTTCCAAAAAAAATGGCGCAAATCTTTTTAAACGCTACTCATTAACTGCTTGAGCAATTTCAACCAGGCTTGGCTGGAAGGAAACTAGGTTGGTAGATTTCAAAACTTGTATACTTAATTTTTATTGGTCAATTTTTCTGACGACCATCTTGGATTTTCTGAAAATTTGTGTAAATCACTTAAAAGCCTACCCCCACGATAACTACAGGGCCGATTTCAATCAAACTTGGATGGGAGAACCTTAGCGTAGTATGCTTCAGAACCTGTATACAGAATTTTGATTGGCCAATTTTTATGGTGGCCATCTTGGATTTTCTGAAAATTTCTGGAAATTACTTACTCGATAACCACAGGGCCGATTTCAATTAAACTTGGATGGAAGAACCCGAGTGTAGTATGCTTCAGAACTTGTATACAGAATTTAATTATTTTCCGTCGGCTATCTTGAATTTTCCAGAAAATGGCAGGAAATTGTTTAAAACACTACTCATTAATTACTTGAGCAATTTCAACCAGACTTGACTGAAAGGATACTAGGCTGGTATGCTTCAGAACTGGTATACAGAATTTTGATTGGTCCATTTTTGCGTTGGCCATCTTGGATTTTAGGGGAAAATGTCAGGAAATCGTTTAAAACGCTACTCATTAACTGCTTGATAAATTTCAACCAGACTTGCCTGGAAGGATACTAGGCTGATTGGTTTCAAAATTGTGTACAGAATTTCTATCGGTCAATTTTTCCGGTGACCATCTTGGATTTTCTGAAAATTTGGCAAAATCAGTTAAAAGGTTACTCCTAATTAACCGCTTGAACCAGTTCAAGCAAACTTGGTTGGAAGGACCCTAAAGTGGTATGCTTCAGAGCTTTTATGCAGAATTTTGATTGGTCAATTTGTTCAGTAGCCATTTTTAATTTTCCGAAAAATGGCTGGAAATCATCTACTCATTAACTGCTTGGGCAATTTCAACTCGACTTACTGGAACGAGCCTAGGGCGGTAGGCTTCAGAACTTGTATACAAAAGTTTGATTGGTCAATTTTTCCTACTCCATCTTGGATTTTCTGAACATTTTGTGAAATCAGTAAGACTACTAATCATTAACCGCTTGGCTGATTTCAACAAAACTCAGCTGGAAAAACCTTAGGCTGATACGCTTCAGAACATGTATACAGAATTTTGATGGCTTGATTTTGATGCTGGCCATCTCGGATTTGCCGAAAAAAGGGAATTCGTATAAAATGCTACTCCTCATTAATCGCTTGGACAATTTCAACCAAATTTGGCTGGAAGGATCCTATTGTCGTAGCCTCTAGAAATTCTATTCAGAATTCTAATAGGTCAATGTTTTGGCAGCCATCTCTTATTTTATGAAAGTTTTCCGGAACCATTTAAAAATGGTACTCCTTCAATTTCAACAAAACTTTGGTGGAATGATCCTATGACGGTAGGCTTCAAACGAGAGTCTTGATGGGTCAATGTTTTGGTGGCCATCTTGGATTTTCCAAAAATCATCCATCATGTCCATTTAAATGGAAATGGTTTAAATGCCAATGGTCCAGGTGAGTGCCACAGGCCCTTGCGCCTCTTGTTATTTCCTTATTGTGTATCTGGTCAGAATTAATCCCTGTGCCTAATACCGGGTAGCTAGTCAGCTTTATATAGACATCATTTTTAATGTGTTCATCTCAGGCTGAAATGTTTCAGACAAAAAAGAATTTACTGATTCTGTTTTGTTCATATATATATATATATATATATATATATATATATATATATATATATTAATTTTCTTACTACTACCCTACTACTTCAAAGGTCAGGATAAGGAGAGGACAAACTTCAAAGGTCAGGATAAGGAGAGGACAAACTTCAAAGGTCAGGATAAGGAGAGGACAAACAAAAAATCTTTTGATTATGGCCTGGAATTAAACGTATGGATGGAATTGGAATTGATAAAATAAATTGAAAGGAAATTGTAATCGATCAAATAAATTGAGGTGTAATTGTGATTGTCAAAATAGAATGTACCCACACCCTTGAGGAATAACTAAAATACATGTACCAGGCAATGGGATCATACATGTCATAATGAGTAGTACATACATGTTCTTTCTGCAGGTGATTTGTGGAGCTATGACTACGAACATGAAGAATTCATTGTTTCCCCTGAGCCTGATGTCAGTGTTCATCCTCTGTTTCCAAATAAGGATCGCTGTCTGATCCTAGCTAGTGATGGTATTTGGAATATGGTCAGTCCTGATGAAGCATGTCAAATTGTCCATGACGCTGAGAAGGAAGTTAATCGGTGTATCATTACTCAACAGGTATGTTTGTGATATATATCTATATGACCATATATAGAGTAATTTCTGAGCCCCGAGTCCAGTATATTAGGCCTGTAAATCGTAGATGACTATCGAGTACTCGCTCTAAATACTGATACTTTTTTAATTTGGTGAGTGTTGGGCGCCACTCTTGGAGCTCCTTAAGTATGTACTCAACGTTACACTTCTATTTACGTAGGTTGCGAAAGTACCTACTATATAAATTATAACTTATAAAAATCGTCACCTGTGTAGGAGAACCATGAAATGTGTGATAAATGTCCTTAACCTACGTATCCTATTATTGCCCGCACCAAGGCGCTTCTTCTTTTCGATCGCTGGTATCACACTTGGAGAGCCGTTCTCAAGATGAAATCTGTGGTTTTCTGCAGTTCTTCCACAGGCCCATACAGTTTTTCAAGAAGAGAGGTTGACAAAGGCCAGAGCTCTTCTCTCAGCAGCTGATACTGCAACATTGAAGTATGTGCTCTGTGGTCTGTTCTGCTTCTCCACAAGGACAAGCAGGCGATGTCGTAAGGTGGAACCGCCTGTACATGTGTTGGTTTAGTCTGTTGTGTCCAGTTCTGAGACGAAAAATGGTCACATGCTCTGGCCTCGAGAGATGATGGTAGGCATCTTCTGATTGAGGTGTTCTATAGAGTGACTTGATGATAGTCTTCATCTCTGTATGGGTAACCATGTTTTCTGTCTGATTCTCTTCTGCACCCACCTTTGCCATCTTGTCTGCTTCGTCATTTCCTTGGACTCCACAGTGTGAGGGAATCCACTGCAGTGCTATCCAAAAGCATTTGATGGTTTGTAGTGCTTCTTCAAGTTGTGGCAGCTTACCTTTGGTGATAGCCTCAAGGACGGAGCGGGCATCAGATAAAAAGACAATCTGTGCAATAGGGTCTGCTGTTCTGAGTAGTTTGTGCAGTGTTTGCCTGTCGGTTTGCAGCTGACTCATGTTGTCCGTTTGGATACTGTATGTGCAGTCCGGCCCTCCGCTCCTAATTGCATCTTTGGCTGATCCATCTGTGTAGCTTATGGATGAGAATTTTTTATCCATACCGCCAAAAACATCACATGAGGGTTCCCATGTACAAATGTTTGCGACTTAGCGCTATTCGAGTAACACGAGAGTGACGACCTAAACTTGTCCTTAGTGAACCATGACATGATTTATATATTTTGCCTACGCCATTTTATGTCAGATTTTTAAAATTAATTTTGATGTAATAAATGATGTTCATTAAAGCATACACAATATTTAGGTCACATTTAATAATTTAATTACCGCCATGATGGGTATGAGATATACATTAAGCAGTAGTAAGATGGCAAGAATTTGTACCATGAAATTGGGTTCAATTTTTTTTTGTGTCTAATATTATTTAACCATTGTAGAGAATCAATTTCTACTTTTTCTTGAAATTTACCTAATAGAAGTCGTAGAGATTGGATTTAAACAATTTTCAGCTGGGTTGGCAATGGGAAATACCAGGAAATACTGGGAAATATTCGGAAATACTGGGAAATACTCGGATATCATGTGGCAAGTTTATATACTTATGAGGTCTACCTATTGCTGTGCACTTGCCTTAACCCTTTAGCATTCAAGTCGGCAAAAAATGGCTTCTGAAGTGGTATTGATAAATGTCCATTTGCAGACCAAGAGAAGACAATTCCTGAAAATTGAACACTGGAATGAATGGCTTGATAACTGAGCCAGTCATTCCAGTAGTACATTTTCAAAAATAACCTTTCTTGATCTGTAAATAGATACTTTCTATGAGGTAATTGAAATTTGCTTGAACAAATCTGAGTGTTAAATAACTACTTTGTTGTCTGGGATGTCATTATATCTAAGTTAGTGCTATGGTGACTGAATACATTTCATTCTGAAGTTGCAGAAATGTTAGAATTGTAATTCCTATTTAAACCTGAAATCTACAGAATTTGTTGAAAATAATGTGAAAGTCTGTTTTCAATCAGTCATATTGTAGCATGTCATAGTATACATACTAAATAGTACATAATATTAGTATATTTAATCATATATAACAGACTGAAATGTATTCCCATCTCAATCAGTTAATCCCCAATTAGACACATTGCTTTCTTTCCATTGTGATACAATATCACACCTGTGTATGAGCTGAGTGTGCATTGATGTACATAGAAATCTAAGGCTAACTAAATAATTAATACTTGTAGATACATGTAAGTTTACCAGCAGTTTGGTAATCTAAGCTTAGATCTCTATTTTAAAACAGTATTCTGATAGGCTGAGAATTCAAGGCAGTATAATGAATTTGTATTGTATGGCACAATATGTGCAGCATGCTAATGCATTGTATATCAGTTTAAGTAAACTATTGATGACATGAAGGTTTCTTAATATTTTGGAACTATTTTACCGGAGGTTGTTGCTGCAGCCTCTACTGAAAATGGTTTCTGAAAATTCCACCAACATTGTTTGTGCAATATATATATATATATATATATATATATATATATATATATATATATATATATATATATATATATATATAGATCAAATAGGCAATATAGGCACATCGTAGCATATCTATAACCTTTTCAACTACACATAGCAGATACAACAGCTATCTATTGCACAAACAATGTTGGTGGGATTTTCTGAAACCATATATGTGCAAAAGTTAAGCACCACCATATTTTTACGCACATGCGAGGGTATATTCATGTGCTATGAAGAAAGCAATAGCATAAACATTTATGTACCCATCCATCTTAGTGCAAGAGGTAATAATGCAACTAGAGGAATGCTGATTATGATGGTGGGGAAACACTGTATGTTTTTGTTTGAACTTGAAAACGAGGCCTGAATATGGTTACGTTGACACAACTGACAACTATTGCCCTACAGTTGACACACGTGGCTAGATTGTCATTAATGGTGTCTGAAAACGAAGTTTAACATCTGTGCACAAGTTTGAGACTGTCATTATTAATACCGGGTATATCCACCTTGTGCCTGGATGACGGCCTGGACACGACGTCTCATGCTGGTCACCAACCGACTGATACGCCATTGTGGTATTCGTTGCCATTCAAGATGGAGTGCATCTGTTAATTCCTGTAGGTTCTGCACAGGAGGATCCCTCCTTCTCACCATGTTTCCCAGAATGTCCCAGATATGCTCAATAGGGTTCATGTCAGGGCTCCTTGCTGGCCATGGTAGGGTTTCGATGGCATTCTGGCGGAGGTATTCATGCACAGCTCTAGCACGATGTGGTCGGGCGTTGTCATCCATGAATATAGGGTGGGTTCCAGGTGCATGATTTACAAAATGAGGGACCACAACTCTATCCAGTATGGAATCTTGATATCTTTGTCCATTTAGTGTTCCAGGTACAGTCAACAGATCCAGCTTACAATCAAATGAGATGCACCCCCATATCATAACGGAACCTCCACCAAATGGAACTTCTTCCATGATGTTACGTTGGTCGTACGCCGTGCGTCTGGACCTCCATACACGAGTTCGACCATCTGTGGCATGAAGCAGGAACCGACTTTCATCGGACCAGTGTACCCGTCTCCAGGATCTCATGTTCCAGTGTCTTCTTTCGTTGCACCACCTCAGACGCTCCTCTTTGTGGTGTGCAGTGAGGAGAGGACGTCTGACAGGTCTCCTAGCTTTCATGCCAGCAGCATACAGTCTCCTTTTGACGGTAGACATTGACACTCTATTGCGCGTTTCCCATCGCTGGCTGGGCACTCTGCTGTTGGTGAATGGAGATCTCCTAACAAGGCGTACTAGGGCTCGATCATCACGGGCAGTAGTCTTCTTCGGTCTTCCAGATCTAGGCCTGTCCTTCACCTCGTTAGTTTGCCCATGTTTTGCAATCAAACGACTGATTACAGTATGGTTAATGTTCAGCTGTCTGCCAATCTCTCTGCATGACATACCAGTGGTATGCATGCCTATGATTTGCCATTTCACACGATCACTTAACCTTCGTCTTGCCATAGCGGTTCACAATCAAGAGCTAATTCTCTCTGTACAAATAAACCACTGTCATGAACACAAAATTCCTAATCTTGTCGCCTAAATCTGTATGTAATGTTCTACACCTCAAACTGGACTTTTACATAACTGAACACGTGTGCTGTTTCCCGCCACGCACGGACATCAAGCGCCGTGAAGTCATGCATGCATGTGCATTTCGTACTTGGAATTATGTCAGCTAACGCGGGGACAAAAAGTATGGCAGCCTAGTTGTACCATCATGTTTCTACGTTCTATTGTTTTTGCTGGTGCTTAACTTTTGCACAGGTGTATATATATATATATATATATATATATATATATATATATATATATATATATATTAGCACCTTTCATTAATATATCTAAGATATTTATTTAAAATTCTGATGAGTATTGGAGTCAGGGATGGAGTCAATTCCAATTCCACGTCAATTCATTTTATCAATTCCAATTCCGTTTCCACATCGATTCATTTTAATCAATTCCAATTCCAGTTCCACCCAGACAAGTTCAATTCCAATTCCATTTGATCAGTTCCAAGTCCAATTCGATACCAATGTTTACTTGAGATCAATATTGTTATTAGTCCCCTACCGGTAAAACTGGGGGGGGGGGGGGTGAACTGTAGGTTTGCACTCAGTTTGTCTGTCGCAGTTGGTTTTCCGTACTTTTTTTCCGCAGTCCTTCAAGGTATTCAACTGAGAATGGGTATATTGCTTTGTTATGAGAAGTTACAGACCAAGTTTGAGTTTCAGGCGTATGCATACATTTTTCATAGAGTTATGCCCCCTTTTGACATGAAATACGAAAAATATTAGTTTTCCGCACTTTCTTTGGCAGTCTTTCAAGATATTATACTGAGAATTCCTACATTGCTTTGGTATGAGAAGTTACAGACCAAGTTCGAGTTTCAGGCGTATGCGTCAATTTTTGATGGAGTTATGCCCCCCTTTCCACTTAAGAAATACGAAAAATATCAGCTTTCCGCACTTTTTTTTGCACTCCTTCAAGATATTTAAGCGAAATTTGCTGCATCGCTTTAGTATAAGGAGTTACAGTGCAAGTTCGACTTTCAGACATTTTCGTCAATTTTTCATGGAGTTATGCCCACTTTCGACGTATGCAATATGAAAAATAGTAGTTTTCCACCCTTATTTTCGCAGTCTTTCAAGCTATACTGAGAATTGCTACATTACTTTGTTATGAGAAGTTACAGACCGTGTTCAAGTTTCAGGCCTATGCGTAAATTTTTTATAGAGTTATGACCCCTTTCAACCTATGAAATACGAAAAATATTAGTTTTCCCGCCCTTTTTCCTGCAGTCTTTCAAGATATTCAACTGAGAATTGGTACATTACTTTATTATGCAAAATTACAGACCAAGTTTGGGTTTCAGGCATTTGCGTAATTTTTTGGATGGAGTTATGTCCCCTTTCGACTTATGAAATGCAAACATATCAGCTTTCAAGACTTTCGTTCTCCTTCACCATATATAACTAAAACTTGGTTTATTGCTATGTTATGAGAAGTTACAGATCAAGTTCGAATTTCAGCTGCTTTTGACAATTTTTAATGAAGTTTTTGAGTGTCAATCTCTAACGATTTATATCACCAGGTAGGGGACATGTATTGCCAAGCAATACTTACAGAATGCTTGTTACTACATTACAACCTACCTCCTTGCATTACTATTGCTCTTTCCTTCTCTGAAGGGAAGCGTAGTGGGATGAAATTTTTACAGCCTATGTTTGCTGTGCATTGTGGCTACAGAGTGACTGAAGGCTTCTTCAAGAATCTCTACTCTCCAATGATGAGATCCATAGCAATTCGCTTGAATGTTATATCTCAGAATGAGGCGGGAAGAGGGTTAATACATAACCCAGATCCATTGAGTCCAATTCCATACCAATGTCTACTTGAGATCAATATTGTTATATTTTAACCTTTCAATGCCCAAGATTGGCAAAGAAAGACTAGATTTATCATTAGCAAATGCCCAGGATAAGAGAAGACTTTCAAATTTAACAGCGCAATGACTGGCTCAGTTATGGAATCAGTCATTCCACTGGTAAGTTTTCAAAAATATTGTCTTAGCATGCATGTGATCCTTCCTCAAGAGCAGTGCAGAAGGCATTTTTGGCTGGCTTCTTCGTTAATCTTTAAAACAATTAGAATAAAAATTGTTGTTGCCAATAGGTAGTTATATCTTTTAGTCAAATTATTGTCCAAAAAGTCAACATTCAGCAGATCTTATTTTTAGTTCATTTGACTTAATTATACCGTAATGCCCAGTTTTTTCTGATGAATATGACTAAAGGTTAATGCCACATGTGTCTAATTATTATAGATACATGTAAACCTTGCTATTTAAATGTTTGCATTAAAAAGCATTAGAATACAATGTATATAGTACAGTACTGAGTGAGAGTACTGAGCACATGTATGTAGAGTTTGAATAACACCTTTAGTCTAGGTGTCTGTGTTTTAAAAGCTGAGACATTCCACTGAGGGTTTGTTCAATGATTCCTTTGTTATGTAGGAGGGTATAATTACAGGGCAATTATCTGCTTCCTTCACCCATTTCATTCCATGCAGATGATAGTTATTATTTTACTGAACACTTGCTAACATATTGATGAATAATTTTAACACAGTTTGGTTATCTTGGTTCTAGCTTATATATTTGAAATCATTTTAACTAATTTGTATGATTTTAAAGATGGCATGATTTCATAGAGATGAAACCCTGTTTCCAGGGAATGCAGAATGAAATAAGTTCAAGATCAGTGGCTTTGATTGAATAAAGTAGGGACAAAGCTCATATAGGATAAAAGGCTTAATTGGTCACTGGTCATGGAGAATTGTGTTAATTCAATAATGTATTAAAGTTCATAGCATTTATCAAGCTTTATTTTGTCAATTCAGAGAGATAATTGTTGAAAATTTACCACTGGAATTACTGGCTCAGTTATCCAGCTAGCCACTCCAGGGGTAAATTTTCAAAATAGTCTTCCATTGGCCTGCCAATGCACATTTCTCAAACTCATTGCAGAAGGGGTTTGGCCGGCTTAGATGTTAAAGGGTTAAGGGCTAACTTGCTCATCACTGAATTATCAGTATCTCAAATTCTAATCTTCAAACCAAACATAACTAAGTTGTTAAAATTTATTTTAATGGAAACTGTTGCAGCCATAGGAGACAAAAAGTATTCAGTCAAATAAATTGTAAAATATTCAAGAAAGCATCTAATAACAGCTGGCATAAATTATCATTAACCTGCATATAGAATGAAATGTGGTAAATAGTATCATATAGATCATTTAGGGTGAAATGCATTAAGGGCATATAAAGAGCAGTGTATAATTTACAGATATTACATGTACATTTTATAGCCAACAATGTTCAGTAAATCTATGACAAATATTACTGGAATTGATTGGAATTGAATTGTAATTTATAAATTCTGGTAAATTCAAAATATCAATTCCAAATCCAATTCCAATTCTGGTGTCTTAAAATTTATCAATTCCAATTCCTGAGTCCTCAGAATTATCAATTCCAATTCCGGAATTGAATTGGAATTGACTGATCATTTCCAATTCCAATCGGAATTGACCCCAACCCTGATTAGAGTATTTCCCAGTATTTCTCAGTGTTTCATGCTTTTTGGAGTATTTCCTGGGGCAGTATTTACTGGTATTTCCCGCACTGGGAAATTGCTGCCAACCCTGGGTTACAGCCCATATCCTATTAGAAGGCGGGGCTACAAATAGGCGATTTTTATCGAGCCCATAGCGAAGCGGAGGATCTCGACCGCGATCCAAATGACATTCGGCATGACAATAATTAGTTAGAGTGTTCCTCATGGCACCTGGAGTCTGTGGCTCCTTGGGACCCCTTACTCTAAAATAAAATTTGGGAGTTCCGGCTTAACTTCCAACTACCGTTTCTGGTTCCGTTTTTGTTTTATCTATGCCGGTAGTAGTGCTTTCACTTCCGGTTTGAGAGGTGTTGTCTGGGTCTGTTAGATCTGGATAGATAGCTAATTCCGTTTCCAGTTTATCAGCTTTTACTGGCTCTCTTTCCGGGAGTTATTTTAAAGGGAATCACCAGACCCTCTATACTACTGTGTATAAAATGAATCTACAGACCGTAATGTTTTCAAAAATATAATTGTAAGATCTGTGCTCAAATTAGAAATATATATCTTCGTTATTTAAATATGTGGTACATGGGTTAAATTTCTATTCCCGGATGAAGGTGTATGACGTCATAAGTTGACTGTTTTTCTCGCTGTCATCCAACTCTATCGCAATAAAATTGCGAATTGCGTTTTTATAATGGGATTCTCTTCATCGGTTTTAGTAATATATAAACTATATTTGCGGAAATGTTGAGGAATATATACACCTGTGCAAAAGTTAAGCACCACCCTATTTTTACGCACATGCGAGGGTATATTCATGTGATATGAAGAAAGCAATAGCATAAACATTTATGTACCCATCCATCTTAGTGCAAGAGGTAATAATGCAACTAGAGGAATGCTGATTATGATGGTGGGGAAACACTGTATGTTTTTGTTTGAACTTGAAAACGAGGCCTGAATATGGTTACGTTGACACAACTGACAACTATTGCCCTACAGTTGACACACGTGGCTAGATTGTCATTAATGGTGTCTGAAAACGAAGTTTAACATCTGTGCACGAGTTTGAGACTGTCATTATTAATACTGGGTATATCCACCTTGTGCCTGGATGACGGCCTGGACACGACGTCTCATGCTGGTCACCAACCGACTGATACGCCATTGTGGTATTCGTTGCCATTCAAGATGGAGTGCGTCTGTTAATTCCTGTAGGTTCTGCACAGGAGGATCCCTCCTTCTCACCATGTTTCCCAGAATGTCCCAGATATGCTCAATAGGTTCATGTCAGGGCTCCTTGCTGGCCATGGTAGGGTTTCGATGGCATTCTGGCGGAGGTATTCATGCACAGCTCTAGCACGATGTGGTCGGGCGTTGTCATCCATGAATATAGGGTGGGTTCCAGGTGCATGATTTACAAAATGAGGGACCACAACTCTATCCAGTATGGAATCTTGATATCTTTGTCCATTTAGTGTTCCAGGTACAGTCAACAGATCCAGCTTACAATCAAATGAGATGCACCCCCATATCATAACGGAACCTCCACCAAATGGAACTTCTTCCATGATGTTACGTTGGTCGTACGCCGTGCGTCTGGACCTCCATACACGAGTTCGACCATCTGTGGCATGAAGCAGGAACCGACTTTCATCGGACCAGTGTACCCGTCTCCAGGATCTCATGTTCCAGTGTCTTCTTTCGTTGCACCACCTCAGACGCTCCTCTTTGTGGTGTGCAGTGAGGAGAGGACGTCTGACAGGTCTCCTAGCTTTCATGCCAGCAGCATACAGTCTCCTTTTGACGGTAGACATTGACACTCTATTGCGCGTTTCCCATCGCTGGCTGGGCACTCTGCTGTTGGTGAATGGAGATCTCCTAACAAGGCGTACTAGGGCTCGATCATCACGGGCAGTAGTCTTCTTCGGTCTTCCAGATCTAGGCCTGTCCTTCACCTCGTTAGTTTGCCCATGTTTTGCAATCAAACGACTGATTACAGTATGGTTAATGTTCAGCTGTCTGCCAATCTCTCTGCATGACATACCAGTGGTATGCATGCCTATGATTTGCCATTTCACACGATCACTTAACCTTCGTCTTGCCATAGCGGTTCACAATCAAGAGCTAATTCTCTCTGTACAAATAAACCACTGTCATGAACACAAAATTCCTAATCTTGTCGCCTAAATCTGTATGTAATGTTCTACACCTCAAACTGGACTTTTACATAACTGAACACGTGTGCTGTTTCCCGCCACGCACGGACATCAAGCGCCGTGAAGTCATGCATGCATGTGCATTTCGTACTTGGAATTATGTCAGCTAACGCGGGGACAAAAAGTATGGCAGCCTAGTTGTACCATCATGTTTCTACGTTCTATTGTTTTTGCTGGTGCTTAACTTTTGCACAGGTGTATATATATATATATATATATATATATATATATATATATATATATATATATATATATATATATTAGCACCTTTCATTAATATATCTAAGATATTTATTTAAAATTCTGATGAGTATTGGAGTCAGGGATGGAGTCAATTCCAATTCCACGTCAATTCATTTTATCAATTCCAATTCCGTTTCCACATCGATTCATTTTAATCAATTCCAATTCCAGTTCCACCCAGACAAGTTCAATTCCAATTCCATTTGATCAGTTCCAAGTCCAATTCGATACCAATGTTTACTTGAGATCAATATTGTTATTAGTCCCCTACCGGTAAAACTGGGGGGGGGGGGGGGGGGTGGGGGGTGAACTGTAGGTTTGCACTCAGTTTGTCTGTCGCAGTTGGTTTTCCGTACTTTTTTTCCGCAGTCCTTCAAGGTATTCAACTGAGAATGGGTATATTGCTTTGTTATGAGAAGTTACAGACCAAGTTTGAGTTTCAGGCGTATGCATACATTTTTCATAGAGTTATGCCCCCTTTTGACATGAAATACGAAAAATATTAGTTTTCCGCACTTTCTTTGGCAGTCTTTCAAGATATTATACTGAGAATTCCTACATTGCTTTGGTATGAGAAGTTACAGACCAAGTTCGAGTTTCAGGCGTATGCGTCAATTTTTGATGGAGTTATGCCCCCCTTTCCACTTAAGAAATACGAAAAATATCAGCTTTCCGCACTTTTTTTTGCACTCCTTCAAGATATTTAAGCGAAATTTGCTGCATCGCTTTAGTATAAGGAGTTACAGTGCAAGTTCGACTTTCAGACATTTTCGTCAATTTTTCATGGAGTTATGCCCACTTTCGACGTATGCAATATGAAAAATAGTAGTTTTCCACCCTTATTTTCGCAGTCTTTCAAGCTATACTGAGAATTGCTACATTACTTTGTTATGAGAAGTTACAGACCGTGTTCAAGTTTCAGGCCTATGCGTAAATTTTTTATAGAGTTATGACCCCTTTCAACCTATGAAATACGAAAAATATTAGTTTTCCCGCCCTTTTTCCTGCAGTCTTTCAAGATATTCAACTGAGAATTGGTACATTACTTTATTATGCAAAATTACAGACCAAGTTTGGGTTTCAGGCATTTGCGTAATTTTTTGGATGGAGTTATGTCCCCTTTCGACTTATGAAATGCAAACATATCAGCTTTCAAGACTTTCGTTCTCCTTCACCATATATAACTAAAACTTGGTTTATTGCTATGTTATGAGAAGTTACAGATCAAGTTCGAATTTCAGCTGCTTTTGACAATTTTTAATGAAGTTTTTGAGTGTCAATCTCTAACGATTTATATCACCAGGTAGGGGACATGTATTGCCAAGCAATACTTACAGAATGCTTGTTACTACATTACAACCTACCTCCTTGCATTACTATTGCTCTTTCCTTCTCTGAAGGGAAGCGTAGTGGGATGAAATTTTTACAGCCTATGTTTGCTGTGCATTGTGGCTACAGAGTGACTGAAGGCTTCTTCAAGAATCTCTACTCTCCAATGATGAGATCCATAGCAATTCGCTTGAATGTTATATCTCAGAATGAGGCGGGAAGAGGGTTAATACATAACCCAGATCCATTGAGTCCAATTCCATACCAATGTCTACTTGAGATCAATATTGTTATATTTTAACCTTTCAATGCCCAAGATTGGCAAAGAAAGACTAGATTTATCATTAGCAAATGCCCAGGATAAGAGAAGACTTTCAAATTTAACAGCGCAATGACTGGCTCAGTTATGGAATCAGTCATTCCACTGGTAAGTTTTCAAAAATATTGTCTTAGCATGCATGTGATCCTTCCTCAAGAGCAGTGCAGAAGGCATTTTTGGCTGGCTTCTTCGTTAATCTTTAAAACAATTAGAATAAAAATTGTTGTTGCCAATAGGTAGTTATATCTTTTAGTCAAATTATTGTCCAAAAAGTCAACATTCAGCAGATCTTATTTTTAGTTCATTTGACTTAATTATACCGTAATGCCCAGTTTTTTCTGATGAATATGACTAAAGGTTAATGCCACATGTGTCTAATTATTATAGATACATGTAAACCTTGCTATTTAAATGTTTGCATTAAAAAGCATTAGAATACAATGTATATAGTACAGTACTGAGTGAGAGTACTGAGCACATGTATGTAGAGTTTGAATAACACCTTTAGTCTAGGTGTCTGTGTTTTAAAAGCTGAGACATTCCACTGAGGGTTTGTTCAATGATTCCTTTGTTATGTAGGAGGGTATAATTACAGGGCAATTATCTGCTTCCTTCACCCATTTCATTCCATGCAGATGATAGTTATTATTTTACTGAACACTTGCTAACATATTGATGAATAATTTTAACACAGTTTGGTTATCTTGGTTCTAGCTTATATATTTGAAATCATTTTAACTAATTTGTATGATTTTAAAGATGGCATGATTTCATAGAGATGAAACCCTGTTTCCAGGGAATGCAGAATGAAATAAGTTCAAGATCAGTGGCTTTGATTGAATAAAGTAGGGACAAAGCTCATATAGGATAAAAGGCTTAATTGGTCACTGGTCATGGAGAATTGTGTTAATTCAATAATGTATTAAAGTTCATAGCATTTATCAAGCTTTATTTTGTCAATTCAGAGAGATAATTGTTGAAAATTTACCACTGGAATTACTGGCTCAGTTATCCAGCTAGCCACTCCAGGGGTAAATTTTCAAAATAGTCTTCCATTGGCCTGCCAATGCACATTTCTCAAACTCATTGCAGAAGGGGTTTGGCCGGCTTAGATGTTAAAGGGTTAAGGGCTAACTTGCTCATCACTGAATTATCAGTATCTCAAATTCTAATCTTCAAACCAAACATAACTAAGTTGTTAAAATTTATTTTAATGGAAACTGTTGCAGCCATAGGAGACAAAAAGTATTCAGTCAAATAAATTGTAAAATATTCAAGAAAGCATCTAATAACAGCTGGCATAAATTATCATTAACCTGCATATAGAATGAAATGTGGTAAATAGTATCATATAGATCATTTAGGGTGAAATGCATTAAGGGCATATAAAGAGCAGTGTATAATTTACAGATATTACATGTACATTTTATAGCCAACAATGTTCAGTAAATCTATGACAAATATTACTGGAATTGATTGGAATTGAATTGTAATTTATAAATTCTGGTAAATTCAAAATATCAATTCCAAATCCAATTCCAATTCTGGTGTCTTAAAATTTATCAATTCCAATTCCTGAGTCCTCAGAATTATCAATTCCAATTCCGGAATTGAATTGGAATTGACTGATCATTTCCAATTCCAATCGGAATTGACCCCAACCCTGATTAGAGTATTTCCCAGTATTTCTCAGTGTTTCATGCTTTTTGGAGTATTTCCTGGGGCAGTATTTACTGGTATTTCCCGCACTGGGAAATTGCTGCCAACCCTGGGTTACAGCCCATATCCTATTAGAAGGCGGGGCTACAAATAGGCGATTTTTATCGAGCCCATAGCGAAGCGGAGGATCTCGACCGCGATCCAAATGACATTCGGCATGACAATAATTAGTTAGAGTGTTCCTCATGGCACCTGGAGTCTGTGGCTCCTTGGGACCCCTTACTCTAAAATAAAATTTGGGAGTTCCGGCTTAACTTCCAACTACCGTTTCTGGTTCCGTTTTTGTTTTATCTATGCCGGTAGTAGTGCTTTCACTTCCGGTTTGAGAGGTGTTGTCTGGGTCTGTTAGATCTGGATAGATAGCTAATTCCGTTTCCAGTTTATCAGCTTTTACTGGCTCTCTTTCCGGGAGTTATTTTAAAGGGAATCACCAGACCCTCTATACTACTGTGTATAAAATGAATCTACAGACCGTAATGTTTTCAAAAATATAATTGTAAGATCTGTGCTCAAATTAGAAATATATATCTTCGTTATTTAAATATGTGGTACATGGGTTAAATTTCTATTCCCGGATGAAGGTGTATGACGTCATAAGTTGACTGTTTTTCTCGCTGTCATCCAACTCTATCGCAATAAAATTGCGAATTGCGTTTTTATAATGGGATTCTCTTCATCGGTTTTAGTAATATATAAACTATATTTGCGGAAATGTTGAGGAATATATACACCTGTGCAAAAGTTAAGCACCACCCTATTTTTACGCACATGCGAGGGTATATTCATGTGATATGAAGAAAGCAATAGCATAAACATTTATGTACCCATCCATCTTAGTGCAAGAGGTAATAATGCAACTAGAGGAATGCTGATTATGATGGTGGGGAAACACTGTATGTTTTTGTTTGAACTTGAAAACGAGGCCTGAATATGGTTACGTTGACACAACTGACAACTATTGCCCTACAGTTGACACACGTGGCTAGATTGTCATTAATGGTGTCTGAAAACGAAGTTTAACATCTGTGCACGAGTTTGAGACTGTCATTATTAATACTGGGTATATCCACCTTGTGCCTGGATGACGGCCTGGACACGACGTCTCATGCTGGTCACCAACCGACTGATACGCCATTGTGGTATTCGTTGCCATTCAAGATGGAGTGCGTCTGTTAATTCCTGTAGGTTCTGCACAGGAGGATCCCTCCTTCTCACCATGTTTCCCAGAATGTCCCAGATATGCTCAATAGGTTCATGTCAGGGCTCCTTGCTGGCCATGGTAGGGTTTCGATGGCATTCTGGCGGAGGTATTCATGCACAGCTCTAGCACGATGTGGTCGGGCGTTGTCATCCATGAATATAGGGTGGGTTCCAGGTGCATGATTTACAAAATGAGGGACCACAACTCTATCCAGTATGGAATCTTGATATCTTTGTCCATTTAGTGTTCCAGGTACAGTCAACAGATCCAGCTTACAATCAAATGAGATGCACCCCCATATCATAACGGAACCTCCACCAAATGGAACTTCTTCCATGATGTTACGTTGGTCGTACGCCGTGCGTCTGGACCTCCATACACGAGTTCGACCATCTGTGGCATGAAGCAGGAACCGACTTTCATCGGACCAGTGTACCCGTCTCCAGGATCTCATGTTCCAGTGTCTTCTTTCGTTGCACCACCTCAGACGCTCCTCTTTGTGGTGTGCAGTGAGGAGAGGACGTCTGACAGGTCTCCTAGCTTTCATGCCAGCAGCATACAGTCTCCTTTTGACGGTAGACATTGACACTCTATTGCGCGTTTCCCATCGCTGGCTGGGCACTCTGCTGTTGGTGAATGGAGATCTCCTAACAAGGCGTACTAGGGCTCGATCATCACGGGCAGTAGTCTTCTTCGGTCTTCCAGATCTAGGCCTGTCCTTCACCTCGTTAGTTTGCCCATGTTTTGCAATCAAACGACTGATTACAGTATGGTTAATGTTCAGCTGTCTGCCAATCTCTCTGCATGACATACCAGTGGTATGCATGCCTATGATTTGCCATTTCACACGATCACTTAACCTTCGTCTTGCCATAGCGGTTCACAATCAAGAGCTAATTCTCTCTGTACAAATAAACCACTGTCATGAACACAAAATTCCTAATCTTGTCGCCTAAATCTGTATGTAATGTTCTACACCTCAAACTGGACTTTTACATAACTGAACACGTGTGCTGTTTCCCGCCACGCACGGACATCAAGCGCCGTGAAGTCATGCATGCATGTGCATTTCGTACTTGGAATTATGTCAGCTAACGCGGGGACAAAAAGTATGGCAGCCTAGTTGTACCATCATGTTTCTACGTTCTATTGTTTTTGCTGGTGCTTAACTTTTGCACAGGTGTATATATATATATATATATATATATATATATATATATATATATATATATATATATATATATTAGCACCTTTCATTAATATATCTAAGATATTTATTTAAAATTCTGATGAGTATTGGAGTCAGGGATGGAGTCAATTCCAATTCCACGTCAATTCATTTTATCAATTCCAATTCCGTTTCCACATCGATTCATTTTAATCAATTCCAATTCCAGTTCCACCCAGACAAGTTCAATTCCAATTCCATTTGATCAGTTCCAAGTCCAATTCGATACCAATGTTTACTTGAGATCAATATTGTTATTAGTCCCCTACCGGTAAAACTGGGGGGGGGGGGGGTGGGGGGTGAACTGTAGGTTTGCACTCAGTTTGTCTGTCGCAGTTGGTTTTCCGTACTTTTTTTCCGCAGTCCTTCAAGGTATTCAACTGAGAATGGGTATATTGCTTTGTTATGAGAAGTTACAGACCAAGTTTGAGTTTCAGGCGTATGCATACATTTTTCATAGAGTTATGCCCCCTTTTGACATGAAATACGAAAAATATTAGTTTTCCGCACTTTCTTTGGCAGTCTTTCAAGATATTATACTGAGAATTCCTACATTGCTTTGGTATGAGAAGTTACAGAGCAAGTTCGACTTTCAGACATTTTCGTCAATTTTTCAAGGAGTTATGCCCACTTTCGACGTATGCAATATGAAAAATAGTAGTTTTCCACCCTTATTTTCGCAGTCTTTCAAGCTATACTGAGAATTGCTACATTACTTTGTTATGAGAAGTTACAGACCGTGTTCAAGTTTCAGGCCTATGCGTAAATTTTTTATAGAGTTATGACCCCTTTCAACCTATGAAATACGAAAAATATTAGTTTTCCCGCCCTTTTTCCTGCAGTCTTTCAAGATATTCAACTGAGAATTGGTACATTACTTTATTATGCAAAATTACAGACCAAGTTTGGGTTTCAGGCATTTGCGTAATTTTTTGGATGGAGTTATGTCCCCTTTCGACTTATGAAATGCAAACATATCAGCTTTCAAGACTTTCGTTCTCCTTCACCATATATAACTAAAACTTGGTTTATTGCTATGTTATGAGAAGTTACAGATCAAGTTCGAATTTCAGCTGCTTTTGACAATTTTTAATGAAGTTTTTGAGTGTCAATCTCTAACGATTTATATCACCAGGTAGGGGACATGTATTGCCAAGCAATACTTACAGAATGCTTGTTACTACATTACAACCTACCTCCTTGCATTACTATTGCTCTTTCCTTCTCTGAAGGGAAGCGTAGTGGGATGAAATTTTTACAGCCTATGTTTGCTGTGCATTGTGGCTACAGAGTGACTGAAGGCTTCTTCAAGAATCTCTACTCTCCAATGATGAGATCCATAGCAATTCGCTTGAATGTTATATCTCAGAATGAGGCGGGAAGAGGGTTAATACATAACCCAGATCCATTGAGTCCAATTCCATACCAATGTCTACTTGAGATCAATATTGTTATATTTTAACCTTTCAATGCCCAAGATTGGCAAAGAAAGACTAGATTTATCATTAGCAAATGCCCAGGATAAGAGAAGACTTTCAAATTTAACAGCGCAATGACTGGCTCAGTTATGGAATCAGTCATTCCACTGGTAAGTTTTCAAAAATATTGTCTTAGCATGCATGTGATCCTTCCTCAAGAGCAGTGCAGAAGGCATTTTTGGCTGGCTTCTTCGTTAATCTTTAAAACAATTAGAATAAAAATTGTTGTTGCCAATAGGTAGTTATATCTTTTAGTCAAATTATTGTCCAAAAAGTCAACATTCAGCAGATCTTATTTTTAGTTCATTTGACTTAATTATACCGTAATGCCCAGTTTTTTCTGATGAATATGACTAAAGGTTAATGCCACATGTGTCTAATTATTATAGATACATGTAAACCTTGCTATTTAAATGTTTGCATTAAAAAGCATTAGAATACAATGTATATAGTACAGTACTGAGTGAGAGTACTGAGCACATGTATGTAGAGTTTGAATAACACCTTTAGTCTAGGTGTCTGTGTTTTAAAAGCTGAGACATTCCACTGAGGGTTTGTTCAATGATTCCTTTGTTATGTAGGAGGGTATAATTACAGGGCAATTATCTGCTTCCTTCACCCATTTCATTCCATGCAGATGATAGTTATTATTTTACTGAACACTTGCTAACATATTGATGAATAATTTTAACACAGTTTGGTTATCTTGGTTCTAGCTTATATATTTGAAATCATTTTAACTAATTTGTATGATTTTAAAGATGGCATGATTTCATAGAGATGAAACCCTGTTTCCAGGGAATGCAGAATGAAATAAGTTCAAGATCAGTGGCTTTGATTGAATAAAGTAGGGACAAAGCTCATATAGGATAAAAGGCTTAATTGGTCACTGGTCATGGAGAATTGTGTTAATTCAATAATGTATTAAAGTTCATAGCATTTATCAAGCTTTATTTTGTCAATTCAGAGAGATAATTGTTGAAAATTTACCACTGGAATTACTGGCTCAGTTATCCAGCTAGCCACTCCAGGGGTAAATTTTCAAAATAGTCTTCCATTGGCCTGCCAATGCACATTTCTCAAACTCATTGCAGAAGGGGTTTGGCCGGCTTAGATGTTAAAGGGTTAAGGGCTAACTTGCTCATCACTGAATTATCAGTATCTCAAATTCTAATCTTCAAACCAAACATAACTAAGTTGTTAAAATTTATTTTAATGGAAACTGTTGCAGCCATAGGAGACAAAAAGTATTCAGTCAAATAAATTGTAAAATATTCAAGAAAGCATCTAATAACAGCTGGCATAAATTATCATTAACCTGCATATAGAATGAAATGTGGTAAATAGTATCATATAGATCATTTAGGGTGAAATGCATTAAGGGCATATAAAGAGCAGTGTATAATTTACAGATATTACATGTACATTTTATAGCCAACAATGTTCAGTAAATCTATGACAAATATTACTGGAATTGATTGGAATTGAATTGTAATTTATAAATTCTGGTAAATTCAAAATATCAATTCCAAATCCAATTCCAATTCTGGTGTCTTAAAATTTATCAATTCCAATTCCTGAGTCCTCAGAATTATCAATTCCAATTCCAATTCCGGAATTGAATTGGAATTGACTGATCATTTCCAATTCCAATCGGAATTGACCCCAACCCTGATTAGAGTATTTCCCAGTATTTCTCAGTGTTTCATGCTTTTTGGAGTATTTCCTGGGGCAGTATTTACTGGTATTTCCCGCACTGGGAAATTGCTGCCAACCCTGGGTTACAGCCCATATCCTATTAGAAGGCGGGGCTACAAATAGGCGATTTTTATCGAGCCCATAGCGAAGCGGAGGATCTCGACCGCGATCCAAATGACATTCGGCATGACAATAATTAGTTAGAGTGTTCCTCATGGCACCTGGAGTCTGTGGCTCCTTGGGACCCCTTACTCTAAAATAAAATTTGGGAGTTCCGGCTTAACTTCCAACTACCGTTTCTGGTTCCGTTTTTGTTTTATCTATGCCGGTAGTAGTGCTTTCACTTCCGGTTTGAGAGGTGTTGTCTGGGTCTGTTAGATCTGGATAGATAGCTAATTCCGTTTCCAGTTTATCAGCTTTTACTGGCTCTCTTTCCGGGAGTTATTTTAAAGGGAATCACCAGACCCTCTATACTACTGTGTATAAAATGAATCTACAGACCGTAATGTTTTCAAAAATATAATTGTAAGATCTGTGCTCAAATTAGAAATATATATCTTCGTTATTTAAATATGTGGTACATGGGTTAAATTTCTATTCCCGGATGAAGGTGTATGACGTCATAAGTTGACTGTTTTTCTCGCTGTCATCCAACTCTATCGCAATAAAATTGCGAATTGCGTTTTTATAATGGGATTCTCTTCATCGGTTTTAGTAATATATAAACTATATTTGCGGAAATGTTGAGGAATATATACACCTGTGCAAAAGTTAAGCACCACCCTATTTTTACGCACATGCGAGGGTATATTCATGTGATATGAAGAAAGCAATAGCATAAACATTTATGTACCCATCCATCTTAGTGCAAGAGGTAATAATGCAACTAGAGGAATGCTGATTATGATGGTGGGGAAACACTGTATGTTTTTGTTTGAACTTGAAAACGAGGCCTGAATATGGTTACGTTGACACAACTGACAACTATTGCCCTACAGTTGACACACGTGGCTAGATTGTCATTAATGGTGTCTGAAAACGAAGTTTAACATCTGTGCACGAGTTTGAGACTGTCATTATTAATACTGGGTATATCCACCTTGTGCCTGGATGACGGCCTGGACACGACGTCTCATGCTGGTCACCAACCGACTGATACGCCATTGTGGTATTCGTTGCCATTCAAGATGGAGTGCGTCTGTTAATTCCTGTAGGTTCTGCACAGGAGGATCCCTCCTTCTCACCATGTTTCCCAGAATGTCCCAGATATGCTCAATAGGTTCATGTCAGGGCTCCTTGCTGGCCATGGTAGGGTTTCGATGGCATTCTGGCGGAGGTATTCATGCACAGCTCTAGCACGATGTGGTCGGGCGTTGTCATCCATGAATATAGGGTGGGTTCCAGGTGCATGATTTACAAAATGAGGGACCACAACTCTATCCAGTATGGAATCTTGATATCTTTGTCCATTTAGTGTTCCAGGTACAGTCAACAGATCCAGCTTACAATCAAATGAGATGCACCCCCATATCATAACGGAACCTCCACCAAATAGAACTTCTTCCATGATGTTACGTTGGTCGTACGCCGTGCGTCTGGACCTCCATACACGAGTTCGACCATCTGTGGCATGAAGCAGGAACCGACTTTCATCGGACCAGTGTACCCGTCTCCAGGATCTCATGTTCCAGTGTCTTCTTTCGTTGCACCACCTCAGACGCTCCTCTTTGTGGTGTGCAGTGAGGAGAGGACGTCTGACAGGTCTCCTAGCTTTCATGCCAGCAGCATACAGTCTCCTTTTGACGGTAGACATTGACACTCTATTGCGCGTTTCCCATTGCTGGCTGAGCACTCTGCTGTTGGTGAATGGAGATCTCCTAACAAGGCGTACTAGGGCTCGATCATCACGGGCAGTAGTCTTCTTCGGTCTTCCAGATCTAGGCCTGTCCTTCACCTCGTTAGTTTGCCCATGTTTTGCAATCAAACGACTGATTACAGTATGGTTAATGTTCAGCTGTCTGCCAATCTCTCTGCATGACACCAGTGGTATGCATGCCTATGATTTGCCATTTCACACGATCACTTAACCTTCGTCTTGCCATAGCGGTTCACAATCAAGAGCTAATTCTCTCTGTACAAATAAACCATGGTCATGAACACAAAATTCCTAATCTTGTCGCCTAAATCTGTATGTAATGTTCTACACCTCAAACTGGACTTTTACATAACTGAACACGTGTGCTGTTTCCCGCCACGCACGGACATCAAGCGGCGTGAAGTCATGCATGCATGTGCATTTCGTACTTGGAATTATGTCAGCTAACGCGGGGACAAAAAGTATGGCGGCCTAGTTGTACCATCATGTTTCTACATTCTATTGTTTTTGCTGGTGCTTATCTTTTGCACAGGTGTATATACTAACAGCCCTTTGTCTGATTTCTCTGATGGTGCCAATTGTGACATGAAGTTTTGATCTTAAGATAAATGAATGACGCGATAGTATATGCAATTCAATATAATTGCCACTATTGAATCAACTCTCTCACTGGGGCTACGGCAGATAATCTTATTAAAGTTTTATCTATTAATATGAGAGTTTAAATAGTTTGTACATACATCCAGTCCATCTTTAGGTACTTATGTCTTCATATTAGCCTCAAAACTTCCTGAGATTTTGTAATGTTAATGTAATTGGCAGGTATCTTCATAGAAAATGGCCATCTTAAGGTTCGGCAATTAATGTGTGAAAATAACAAATACATTCCATAAATTTGCGATAGTGTGAGACACGTCTTAATCTCTTCAATCTGTACATATATAAATGATGTCGATAGCATTATCACCGATAGAGATATCACCATCCAAATGCATGCACTCTTCAGAGTGCTGTTATTATGGTTCTTATCGGATGTGATTCAATCTATGACGTCATAGGTTTAATTAACATCGCAGAAAATTATAGTAACATAGCGTTTTTTAACACCATTTTACTCGGATTTATATACAAATGTCGGGGGAAAGCTTTATACAGTAGCTTAAATGTGGGCTCTACAATAGAACTGCATGTTTTATGCAAACGATGGCGACCCTTCTTGTGTTCCCTTTTAAAGCTTAAGGTTATGAATTGCCTGATTGTTCGGATTCGTCTGCTAATAACTTAGCTCGGATTCAATTTGCTTTGCGCTATTCTTCCTCTTCTTTTTTATTCTATGGTGTTTAGAATCTCTTTAGTCTTGCTTTCCCTTTCTGTTTTCATTTTTCTGTTTATAATAGTCTTGCTTTTATGTATTAAGTTCCCCTTTATTCATCTTATATTTTTCTCCTCTTTTTCTTCTAATTCTTTCCTTTTTTATTCTTTATCTTCTTCTTCACTGTGGTCATCTATATCCTATTGTGTCTGATTTTTCTTTCTCAATATCTAGTTTTCTATTCATTGTCTCTGGTTTAGTCTGTTTTTGTGTCTTCGTTCTATTGCTCTTCTGTTTCCGCTAGTCTTTCTATTCCTGGGTCATTCGAGATCAGGGATCTGAGGAAGTTTTCCCTATTAGTGCCTATTCAGATGATTTGTCCTCCTCTCTTTTGCATGGCTTCTTGTCTCTCTCTTCCTCTTCTCGGTAAGTCCTTTCGCGTCTCTCTCTTTTCTTGTTCTCCTAGCATTCTGTCTTTCATTCTTCGGCTTTTCTTCTTCGCTTGGTTTCTCATTTTCCTTTTCCAGTTTATCCCATTCTTGCTCATCATATCACGTTTCTTTCTGCTCCTTTTTTCTAATCTGTTTCTTTTTAATTCTTTTCTTCTCTTGTTTTTCTATTTTTTCTTCATCTTTATTCATCTAGATCTAATTTTTTTCTAATTTTTCATTCTCAGTAATTAGTTTTCTATTTGCTGTCTTTGTCTTAGTGTTCTCTGTTTTTGTAATCTGGGATTCCTCGTTCAATCGCTTTTCTATTTCCGTTGTTTTTTCTATTGTCTCTAGATTCTATTCTTGGATCAGTCGAGGTTCTAACCTGAGAAGGTTTTTTCCCTTCCGGGGTTGCTCGGACGATTGGTCCTCGTTTCTTTATTGGATTCCTTCTTGTCTCTCTTTTTCTTCAGGATGAGTTTTTCTCGTCTGCCCAATTTTTCTTGTTCTAATGTTCTTTCAGTCTATTTCTAATCTGAAGAATTTTGCCACGGTTGAATCTTCTGCAGATCTTTTTAGTTGGGAATCTGTATGTACGGCACAGTTTAAATCAGCTATCCTTCTAGCTCTTTTTTCGGAAGATGTTTTTTCTAGGAGCAGGAAGAGGTATTCAGAGTCCCTCTATCCTTAGAGGCTTTTTGAACTCGGTTTGTAGTTTGTTTGACTTCGTTGCCTCTAAGAGAATACATAGAAAAGCCATCCGAAGTTAATAAACTTTGTTTTGAAGTATTCTTATTTCAATTCCTCCCTTTGGCCTATGATATATTTGGTCAATCATCTTCCATATTTTTAGGGCTGATTCTGTCAGTCGTAGATCCTCCAAAGGATATTCGTTTTCTGTGTAGAGAGACTCTTCTTCTTTTTAAAAAATCCTCTAATCCTTCCATAGAGGAAGAGTCTCGGGCCTGTTGAGTTTGGTGCTTATCTTTCTAGGATAATTACCAAATCTTAATCTGACTACTTTTTTGCTCATTGTTCTAGATTCCTGGTCCGGCAGGCTTATTTTACAGTCGTTCTATTCACCTTCACGTTTATATAAACGACTGGCTAGTATAAGCAGAGCTTTTTTTTATTAATTCTAGCATTTTCATTCCGGAGAACTGCAGTCTGGAATGCAGCCTAGGTCGGATTGTAATTCTCTTAAAAGTCAAGTCTTCTCCTTTGGTGTTGGTTTTTCTCAGATGCTTCCCATGAGAGGGGGAAACAGTCTGGGATCACATGTTCAGAGGGCCAGTTTCTAAGGTCGGTTGTCAATCGATTCTCAAGCATAGGGATTGTTCCCTCTTAGATTTTTTGCTTCCTGTCGGTATGCTAAAATTGCCTCTTGCAACCCCCCCCCCCCCCTTTTTCCGGATTTCAGGCATTGGTGGATGCTCTGTTTCAGACCTTGTTAGGGTTGTTTGATTATGTGTTTCCTCCATCTTTCCTAATTCCGTTGCTCTTGAGGTAGGTCAGGGATCAGATTTGAGAAGTTCTGATAGCTCCCTTTTGACCAAAGTGGATCTGCATTGCAGATTTCCTTTTTTGTCTCCGGGTAGTCTTCACTTGTCTTCTTCCAGTCTCCCCGGACATGCCTAAAGTAGGAGTTTAGTGTATTCATTCAGTCTCAGGAATTTGCAGTCGGTATCTTTGGAGAGTTTTGTCTGTTTGATCCCTGAGACTAGAATTTCTGCGAGTTCTCAGCACATCAGTATTTCTGCCAGGAGGGAGTCAACTTGCAGAGTTTTCAAGGTCTGTCTTACAACTTTAGAAGTATGGGGTGCAGACCTTAGTCTCTTGACAGATACTGTTTTTGGCATCCGTGCCTAGGTGTTAATTCTGGGGACGGTCTAGTCTTATATCCTAGAAGGGATTTTTTTATCAAAAATTCAATCTAACCGTCTCCCAGCTAAGCCAATTATTTAAAAAATTGTATCTTTCTTTTCACCGTCTGACTGACTTCAGTATATTGTCAGAGTTTTTTAAATGTTTCAACCGTTGTACTGATTTTTTAGAGATCCAATCTATCGCATTTCTGGGTCCTGTAAGCAGAGGAGGTAGTGAGGCCAGTCTGTAGCTTTCTATGGCCAGATGGAATTCTGAGACCATTGTTTTGAGATGGCTTCCTCTGATCATATTAATCTTTCTCACATTTAAGCTCATGAACATAGAGGGAAGGCTCCCTCTCGCTTTCGCTGGCTCTTCTTTATTTGAGGTAACGCAAGTCGTAGGATGGAAATCCGAGCCTTCTTTTACACCCTTTTTATTTATAATATCAGAGCGCATCGGCACTCCTTTTAGATATATCATGTTTCTATCTAAAAGCCTGAAGACCATTTACCAACCTCACTACTCCATTTCCGTTAAGACTGTTTGTCTGTGTGAGATGGTGAGTTTTTTCATTGGTTTATTATTTATTTCTTTATGTTTAAAGAAATCATTGTTTGTTAATAATCACTGTGTGATTAATTAAGATGTACCATTATGTTATGTTATTAACATTTGGTTACGTTCTGTTTGAGTTTTATCCTTGCTTATGGATTCTCAAATCTCCACCCACCTAAGTTTCACAGTGGGGCACTGACCAAATCTATGGGTTTAGCAAGTAGTGATTGAACGGTCAAGATGTTTTTGTGGTGTAATAACGACCCCAACAGACACCCCCCCCCCCCCCCCCTTTAGTGGGTTGGTCTGTAGTTTTATTAACCACTATAAAAACATACTTACCGTTCAATCACTATGACCCGATTTCAGCCACCCCGCATGGGAATGATTTGAGAATCTAGTCAGGATATATGGCACTTAAATTTAGAAAAGTGAATTTGTTTCCCATTTGGGATCTATTGCACATGTGCAGGCACGCTTAGTGACAAACGTCACCAAGGAGCGAGTACAGACTGGTGCCAGTCTACTGAGGCTTATGCTGGGGGTTCCCTCACCAGTAGCCTGGTTAAGTGTATGCATGGTGATAATATCGGCATAAGGGAGTATGTAAGTGAGCATAAAAATTTTATTCTGGTAGCTAAATGCAGATATTTGATTTAGCAAGTAGTGATTGAACAGTAAGTGTTTTTATAGTGGTTAATAAAACTACAGACCAACCCACTAAAGGGGGTCTGTTGGGCTTCCCAGGGCCTTGTTGGTGCTCAAGCTTCCCATAAGATTTTGGTAACCTAATTTGAGAAGTGAAGCATTATTTGTCTTATTTCACTAATATTTTAGAATGTTCCTTGAAAAACTAATTTATAGGCATTTCAAAGTTTAATCTCATAAAATAGTTGAAAAAAGTTGTAGATAATAAATATGTTTAGTCTTTAGTGCTTGTCAGAATTTTTGAGTGGTGGCCAATTCCTTCCAGTGTGGGCAGAACCCTGTGATTGAACAAAGTCCTTAATGTGCTTAAATTATTTTTTTCCTTGAAGCTATGGCCTATGAATACTAGTTTATCATATTGTTATACCCACCAGGCATGGTATTATGTGATGACGCGTTCCGGGTGGGTGGGTGGCAGAGTGGTTTCCGGATGATAACTTTGTTACCATTTGTCAGATCACTGAAACTTCATATGGTGGTTGGACTGGTCCGGGGAAGAAATCTATCAAAATTGACAATGATCCGAAATCCAAGATGGCCCCTTAACCATTTATCGGATTGCTTTGAAACTTCATAGCGTGGTAGGATTAGGTCTGGGAAAGAAACCTATCAAAATCGATGGTGATCCGAAATCCAAGATGTCCACCAGCCACCGACGGCCATCTTTAAAGTTGGTTTCCGAATGATCTCTCCGTTGCCATTTATCGGATCACTTTGAAACTTTATAGGGTTGTTGGACTATGTCTGGTGAAAAAACTTATAGAAATTTACCATAATCCAAAATCCAATACATAGGTCGCCAGCCACCGGTGACCATCTTGAAAATTGGTTTCCGGACGATAACTCCTTGACCATTTAACAGATCACTTTGAAACTTCATAGGATGACTGGTCTGGGTCTGATAGCTCTCATTCATTAGTTTGCCATCATGGGGTGGGGGGTGTATTATTCACCGTTTGCGGAGCTCTTGTTAACCTAGTTTTGAGATGTATAATAGTTATAATTATTGTATGCTGTTTTGTTATTATTGCAGGATGTACCACTGAACCACTGGGTGAATGTGTCAGCACGGCTTGTGGAGCGTGCCATTGACAAGTGGCAGCAGCGTCATATACGAGCAGATAATGCATCAGCCATTATTGTTATGATAGAGCCCTTGGGAGGCAGCAGGTGGGTGAATCTACAGCGTAGAAAAGAAGAGTACAATCGTCGCATGAGAGGTAGCAGTGGTAACATGGCATCCAGCAATGACTCTCTAAGTAGTGAATACAGCATGAGTGAAGATGAAAGCAGTGTGTGTTCGAGTTGCGATGACGATGAAGACCTCTCTGATATTGACGTTCTAAATGATGTGAGCAGTACTTCTAAAGACACAAACAAACTTGCTACTAGGTCAAATTTGTCACCTCGTAATAGTTTCTCTCATCACACTAGTAGCCTATCATCTAAATATGACAGTATAGCGCCAAATTCAAGCATGTCCGCCAGCATGTCATCATTGCATCGCAGGGGCAGTAAATCACTGCGAGACATACAAGACTATGATGAAGTGGATGGAGAATACAGCATCGTTGCCGGTACAGGATTATCTCCCATGGGGCCTACTGCTGTACCAGTAGTAGGTTCTGAAGTTACGATAGACTCGTCACAGCCTCGAGGCAATGACATAAGATTAGACAATGGTGAGTATGATATTATGGAAAGAGTGATGATGGAAGATAATCTTCGTAAAAACAATTGTCCTGTGTCCAAGGTGACAAGAGCAAGAGTGCCATTGTTAAAGGCACAGAGTTCATTTTTAAGTTTCTCAGGCTATATGCCAGAATCGCTTACGCTTAAACCAGCTGGTGAACCAGCCATTGGGAAAAGTAATATTCCACTTCGAATTGCTGGATATTGTTCTCCAAAGAAAAAGGAAACAATCGAGCTGCGAAAGGATATCATGAAAAATCTCAATAATACATCATTTCTTGGTGGAGAGAAAAAGAAAGAAATCGTCTTAGAAAGTGTGCCAGTTCTTAAGAAATCTAGACAAGAAACAAAGGATGTGCCTTATCGTAGTATCCTTGTCACAAAAAAGCACAAGATTGAAATAGTTCGTGAATATTTGTTGGATAAACTTAAGCGATCTGCCCCGTCTCGTGTTCATCCCCCAGACAGGCGCAGTAGAGAGCACACATTGATCAAATTTTCTGGTGGTCGTGTTGAGAAACCTTGTAGTAGTAAGGTGAAAAAACCGTCTCATGTTAAAATAATCAGGGAGTATTTACTAAATAACAAAAGCTCTAACAATAAAACATCACTTGATTTGTCTATGAAGCGATGTGCAAGTGCTCCACAAGTTGCCATCTCTCCGGTTGAGTCTTCAGTGTTAATTCGGAAAGCAGAATCCATTACTGGTGGACTGCCATCTCACAGCGTATTACAGTCACGTACTGCTGTTTCATCTGCTGATAATAAATCAAATGTCTCCAGTACAAACATCAGCAGTGTCCCTGTAGTTCAGGATGCTCAGATTTCTAGTTCAGTAACTGCTAATAATAAAAAGAACACTCTAAACAGCAGGACTAATTCTCTTGCTAATCCTAAGTCTCTAAAACTGAGCGACAGCAAACTTCGGCATGCTGTTGTGAAGAAGTCCCGCAGGGTAACTCCTCATAATACACGAAAGACACATGCAATCAGGAGATTCATCACACGTACTGCAACGACGCCGACCAGATCACGACGTAGTTCTGCGGGTAAGGAGCTCTCCTCATTATTAGGTGACATGAAACGTGAGCTCCGATCTCGAGGCATTAAAAGAAAAGCATCCAGTGGTACTAGTGCACTTGGTTTGTTGGCCAAACGACTCCGCCAATAATACAGACCGTTCCATTCTTTATCATTTCATTCATGAAATTCATTTCATAATATAATACTTGAACTCAATTTTACTGAATTGTCAATCTAAATTGTCTTCAAAATATTCAGCAGATTTATTATTCAGCCTAATTTCTGGTAATTCAGAATGAAAGAGTTAATTCTAGCCAGTGTATTATACAGTCCTTAACTCTTTGAGCACTACAAATCGGATACAACAAATGCTTGATGATGTAGAGATTTTAAAACTAATTTGATGGAGCTGTAACTGCAAATGCATCCAATAAAATAATTTTTTTAAATATTAAACAGCTCTGGTCCATATGATTACTTTAAAATTGTGAGATTTGAGATTACTGTACTGAAAGGGATACCATCAGTACAGACTATTCTAATATTTACTCTATCTGACTGGTCGAAAGAAAGCCTTTTTACATGCTCAAAGCAAGTAAAAAATAGCATTGTGCAAAATGTGCATTTGCAATCCTCAGTTCACATGGTGCATTTCTGGCTGATGTATGCTATAATGTCAATTTATGTGCATGTAGATCCTTTGTGGTGCGTGTACAATTCCAATGTTAGATGACTGTATGCATGTAGAATAAATTTTCTATTTTATTTCTACCCCTGCAAGTTGCTCACCCCTGCTAAGCACCCTTTTTGTCTCGCCTGCGAAGCAGAAAGCGAGACAGGGATCACTAATTCCGGTGGCGTTGGCAGCGGCATCGTTGTTGGCAGCGTCGTCGTCCGTCATTTGTGCAGTTTTGGTTAAGGTTTTTTAATCAACATATTTTTCAACAATGGCTCACCAGATCTCAATGAAACTTTGCAGAGGTGATCTATACTATACAGGGATGTGATGTACATATCAATAGATTTAATTTTGGGGCATTTTAACTATTTTTTTCACGATTTTGGACTTTTTATGTGTTTTGCAAATGCAGTTTTGACCAGTAATTATCGATTGTAATGCAACTCCTAGACCATTTCAGATAGAAACTTGAAACTTTAGGGATGATTGCACATATGGACATGGATGTGCATGCCACTTTTGGAATTTTAGAATGAGCCCATGGGCATGGGCCTGGGGGTGGGGAATGTGGGGTAAAAAATTAAATTTTCCCAAAGGTTGTCATGTCACATCATTTTCAAGCCAATGATGAGTATACTATAGTTGAAGGAATTATTTTGATCTTGGGTCAAACTGAGGGTGGAGGGTGCGGGGTCAAAAGTGGGCACCAATCTATTGTAATGCGACTCCTAGACCATTTCAGATAGAAACTTGAAACTTTCTGTATGATTACACATATGGCCAGGGATGTGCATGACACATTGGAATTTTGATATCACCCCCAGGGCCAGGGGTGGTGGAAATTTTAGCAAATGTGGTTATGTCAGTTATCATTTTGAAGCTTGTAGTTAGTAGACTACAGTACAACAAATTTTTTGTTCTTGAGTCAATCTGGGGGCAGTGGCCAGGGGTCAAACTTATTTTTCAACACTGGCTCATCCGATCTCAATGAAACTTTATAGAAGTGATCTATGCTATACAGGGATGTGATCTACAAACAATAGATTTAATTTTGGGGCATTTTAGCTATTTTTTTCATGGCTTTGGACTTGGCCATTTTTTCAACAATGGCTTGCCAGATGTCAACAAAATTTTATATACTATGCAAGAAGTGCTATTTGCATTATTACTAGTTTCATTTTGAAAAAATGTCAAGATCAGACTATCCGCAGTTTGGTCAAAACATGTGTCATCGTTACACTTGTTTGTTGGTGCATTACTGAATATGTGTATTACAAACCATGCCAAGTTTGCTTTGCCAATCAACACTATCCATTAGAGCTGGGCGGTATTGACATTTACATGACGGTATCGGTACCATGAAAAAATACCGCAGTACCACGGTATACCGTCATCTGAGGTTGAGGCATGCCACGAAATTAGAACAATTTTTTTCAATTCCTTTTCAAGATTCAAGATTTCATTTCCATCTCCAATCAACGGTAAATATAGGTAAAATAAATAAATCGGCTT
This sequence comes from Chaetoderma sp. LZ-2023a, assembly GCA_034401795.1. Taxonomy (NCBI): domain Eukaryota; kingdom Metazoa; phylum Mollusca; class Caudofoveata; order Chaetodermatida; family Chaetodermatidae; genus Chaetoderma; species Chaetoderma sp. LZ-2023a. The sequence goes on along the minus strand of CM067370.1, from coordinate 58,620,831 downwards.
TCTGATTTAGAGAAGAAAAACATTATGGCTATTGCGACTGTTTATTTTCACGACTTTATTAGGTCACTATTTTTATTGACATAATATCATTCACGGGAATATCGGTCAAATTGTGTGGTCGACTCGTTAACTATGTTTGAGACATTGGAGCGCGCTACTTTCAATCTGGATTGTACTTGCTATTGATGCGTGCGACCAGCAAACGGTAAGTTTTATTTTGGCAGTCGAGCGCGTTGATAAAGTCCAGACAAAATCTGTGAGTATTTAAACGAGGCCAGTGTTGTACTCTTTTATTTCTGTTGGAGTCGTATATTCGGTTACTTGCGAAAACGGGCCTATACACAAGCATATAACACGACATTGAATATAGCCGATTCCAAAGCTTCTGATAATTACCGAGTACCCGATGTGCAGACTCGTTACTCGCCATGCTTCACGTGAACAATGCGTGTAAAAAGGTATTTCCGCGAACTTCCACCGTGTAGCCAGTTGAAAAATGAATTACAAAAACTAAAACACTATAATTTTTAGGTGTCGTTACTTAAACTGGATTTAATCCTTAAAGAAATTTCTTAAAACAAGCCAGAAAAATAAAAAATAACGACTTCAATGCTGCTCGTTGTTAATAAATTAGCACGTGATCAAAACGGCGCGAGCAAATACTACGTTTTAGTAAATTTTCATTGATAAATTCAGCATAGTAATGTATTTTCCCACGGTCTAGTTCATGAACAACCAATGAGGATACGTCTGGTGCGAGATCGCTGTTGTGTTTGAATAGCACGCAGTTTGTATGTTATTTTGTTATTCTAGCGTGTTTGTTCGGTGACAAAATGCTTGGAGTAATAAATTACAAATAATAGAAACGGGGATAGGGAAAATATTATTGTGTAATTACTACCGGCGGACGGCCAGAGAATAAAGCAATTTTACCATGAGACTTTCAAGACGTACGTTTGACATACAATTCTGCCTGTCATTATTTTGTAATTGACGTCTTGATGTTTGTTTTTACAACGACCCTTTCACCTCAACTCGGCTAATAGTTAAAGATGCCTGTATTTTTGGCACTATTAGCGCCCATTTACCCTTGGTCAAGTCAGATTTTATGGATCTATTTCTCAAATATTGCTCAAACATTATGGACGGTATTCATGGTATTTGGAAATGTCAACGGTCACGGTGTCAGTTCACGGTATACCGCGGTCCTCACGGTACTACCGTCAGACCGCCCAGCTCTACTATCCATGCCTTTACAGGCAAGACATTGTACGCTTCAGCGTTCTTTTTTATGTTAGTATATAGTGAGGTGACATCCATGGTGGCCACTGGCCAGTATGGTATCTAAGATATGGTGTCTACTTTATTGATGAAGTTTGCTGTATCTGTAATGTAATGTAATGAGGAATTTTGGTGACATTTATTTTGAGATGTTTATCTACAAAACTACCATGTGCATGTAGAACAAGGGTGTTATTCCTACCACTGTCACTGTGCCTGGTGTCTGTAATATTGATTAAATTGTGAATTTTGTTTAGCATATATCACAGTTCTTCTTTTGGGTGTTATCTCAATCATTCACACTACAAAACATGTGAGAAATGAAATTTTTAAAGATACTGCAGCGAATGATGGGTTTATATTTTAGAACCAATGTTGCTGAAAACTAGTGATAAGAAATAAGACCTCTGGTAAGCATGCACACACATCTAACATTTGGATTTTACCTGCACATGAAACTATCTACATACACATATATTGATATAAATAGCATATTAGACAGAAAAGTGCACGTTCTGTGTGCTCCCAGCATTATAGATGCATATGTGCCAGCTATTGTTAAAATCAGAATTGTGCATGTAAAACAAGCTTGTTTCGACCACTGAAATGTGTACCAGTTATAAGTGTACTAGAGGGATCTGAATGAATGAATCTAATAGTTTAGTTCTCTATGGGTTAAGATGTTTCTTACAGTCCCATTGCTCAAGTAATTTCACTGAACAATGATTGACACAATAAAAATTGTATGGCAATTATGTCGTAATGTGTAGGTGGCTTCTCAATGTGTGTTGTAGTCTGTACATGACTCATTCAGTCGTAACAGAATGTTGACAAATTTCGTTGCCGATTTAAATATAAAATTTGTTGTATGTTTTTTTGGAAAACAATTCTCTCATCGATCCTTGCATCCTCCTAAGGCAGCAATATAGCTTTGAATCAAGTTGTTCTCAAAGTAATCATCAAGAATTTAGCATATTATTTTCCGTGTCTATAAACGAGTAAATAGCATTTACTACTTGTACAAATTAAATGGCTTAAATTAAATGGCTTAAAAGCAGATTTTTGTACATGTATATGATTATGATTAGGAAAAAATGTAGTTTAAATAATTTTAGTTATATCATTTTGATATAAACAACATATTACCTATATTAGGCCTTGTTAAGAAATGTGATAGTGTATATATTATCCATACGTAGATCCGTTCATGTTCATCTCTCTATGCTTGATACCTATTTTGTAACACATTTTTTCATTTCTTTTTTTCTAGGTTACTAACTAGCTATAGTGTTACTTTAATTAGTTAGTTATCCAGTGTATATAGACCCAGGCTGAGACTAATAATAATACACTACTAACGGTAAGTCAACTGAGTATTCTATTGGTGGACATTTGAACCACTATTCCCAAACTACATGATCACAGATGTGTTCACTAGATTTCATTTTATTATATCTTCCTTTCACTCATAATAAGCAAGTGTTGTAGTTGTACAGTAAACCTATTTACAGACAGCTGGAATATTTTGGAAAATCAGTTTTTAATAAATACTTCTCTTTTAAGTGGAAATTAACTGTGGTAATATTTATTTCACTTGATGACGCGTGACCTGCGTTTCAAACTGATTGCTCCACAGATAACAATGTTATAAAACACGAAACGATTGCTATCACTTCATTTTTACCTGTCATGTATCTGTTGAATTATTTATACTTTGGTATGATTATCTCTGCATGTATTCCATGTGTATGGAACACTTACAACAGTACACTTGAAATTTGCAACCATACGGAGCAGATGAGACTGTTTTGAATAGTGTGTGTGTGTGTGTGTGTGTGTGTGTGTGTGTGTGTGTGTGTGTGTGTGTGTGTGTGTGTGTGTGTGTGTGTGTGTGTGTGTGTGTGTGTGTGTGTGTGTGTGTGTGTGTGTGTGTTTATTTATTTTGCAAACTGTTGCTGTCCTGTTTAGCAGCTTACAGTCACACTCAAACAGAGACCAGACAGGATAAAAGTGAGCATAAATACATGCAGGCACTTTATGTGAAAGGGTTAACCCTTACTTACCACTGTCCAAATTTTGTAAAACATTTAAAATTAAATTAAAAGATGAACTAGTGTTCATTTTTCAACAAATTTGGTGGAAGATCTTGCTGTCTACCATCATCCACCAAAATTGTTGAAAAATCTACACCCGTGTATTATTGACACAGTAAATGATAGAATAGTGACATCGGAGTGGTAATGGTTAAATAGATATTAATAACTAACTTTACAATATAATGGTTTTATGTGCGTGCTGCGTCTTCTTAGGCGTAAAGGTGTGTGTGCGTGTGTGCATGCCCGTGGTGTGTGTTTGTGTGTGTGTGTGTGTGTGTGTGTGTGCGTGTGCGTGCGCGCATTAAAAGTGAATGCACACATTAATATGCTATTTTAAGTTCCATGTCCTAATGATTTTCTCCCCGAAATCTAGTTATAAGTAATATGGAGTGTACACTCTTTTAAAGAACATTGACTATTTCCATACCTCACTAATAAACATGTATTGCTGAATTCTGTCCTTAAAAAGCTTAGTTTCCTTTTTGCATGCTTAGCTCATGTTTATTCTGAAAATTGTCATTCTCTAATCTGTTGTTAAATCTAAAAGCACAGAAATTACAGAAACTTAAAATCAGAACCAATCTTATTTCCACCCACCATTCCCACTCCAACAGTGAACAGGCACCAGTTGGTTAAATATTTATGGGGAGAACCGAGAATGATGCGATTTATGTTACACTGACATTCAGTACGCAAAAAAACATATATATATATATATATGCTTCCTTTATGATAAGTTTTACAATTCGGGTGTTTTTTTTACATTTAGTTTTATGTTTCTGAATGAACTTGTACTTGATTGTCTTTATGAAATTCCATAACCATAGATATGTCATGAGCATATAGTATTTATGTAACTGTTAGTTTTATTATTTCAATGAAATATTAACTTGTGAACTATTTTGATAGCTTATTCTGTTTATACTCTTCTATTTTGTGAAGATATTTTGCTCAATTTCATTGCTTACATATTTTATTTTAAATTGATTAAAGAATTAAATTGTAAGAAATACCTAGACAAAGATAATAATGGAAGAATAAGCGGAGCCATCTTTATATTTTACTAGTTCGATTATTTTATTTATAGCTATGCATATTAATGTTTTTATTTAATTTGACATGTACCTTTGTTCTCAGTATTTTACATTTTATTCACTGGCCAAGTCTACTACAGATTTTATCATTTCTAATATTATTTGCACATGCATGTACAGCATTCTTACCACCTGCACATCATACATATAGCGGTTTTAAATCCACAATGATTTATTGTTGTCTTAATAATAGCAATGTGATCATGATTTCAATGGAAATGTTTTAATAACTTTTATATTTAACACCAACACAGAACTGAATGTATACAAGTAAATCAGAAAACTTGGGAAAATAAATTTATTAACAATAAACATGCTTTATTGTCATTTTCATCTACCCCCCCCCCCCCCCCTCATGGTTGATGCAAGTATGGAAATCTTCTACCCGATGTTGTTATAAGTATTACAATGTAAGTGCTGTGTGCGGGCATTGTTCATGAGCCCATTTGTACAAATGAGTTAACAACCGGGCCGAACTAAAGACAGTGCAACAAGGGCATTTGCAATGGCTCCAAAATTTACCCCCCCCCCCCAAAAAAAAAACCCCACCCCAACAACAAAAAAACCACCCCACACAACCAACAACTCCACACGCCCGAATAAGGGCAAGAGAGGTTTGTTTTCAAGTGTATTTGCTCTCCTGCCAGACCATGCACAGCAATTTCTTTGACAATATTGTTAGTCCAGGAGCTAAAGCTAGGTCAGAATCGTGACGTAGCACACCCAGTATTCGGAAGGTCTGACACTTGCTGTGGCTTGGGGGACATGTCCCACACATTTTAAGCCCTGTTGTACAAACAAATTGTGGTAGCACTAATTAGTTATCCTGATTTCTTTGCATAGGGGGTCTAGGCTTTTGCTGTATCCACAGTGCACAACGATATAAGCATGATCGTGTCATAACTCAAAGTACTATCGTATTAGATTCACCATATATGATATTTAGACGGATATCGACCTAACATATATCCAACATACATTTTGCATGCATATACCAAAGGCGAGGGTGAAATGTGAAGGTTATATTTTGTGTATGTATACTAACTCCATCATAGAATCTGTATATCCAGCTGTACCACTGTTGACAAAGCACCCAGGTAATGGTGGTTGGAATGAGACAGATGGATGTGGTGGTAATTGGTGCGGAAAAACAAATTAAAATGAATACTACACCTCACATCTGCTATGGCGCCATATTTCTACAGCATGGACAGAACCAATTATGCAAGATGGCTGCCAATATATCTTGCGGACATGAAGATGCTTCCAAGTACACATCCCCATGTACATGAACAATTCTTGAATGGAAATCATTCCGTAAGTCGCTCAGACCATCCATTCAATCAAGTGTGGACAGATATGGCCTTAGAGCAATCGATTAATTTGGATTCCAAAAAGCGAGGTGGTATTATTGGAATAACACAAAAGCCAGGAGCTCTGGAGAGGTGGTTTTTAACTAGCCGCGAGAGGGCAGCCATAACAACGGTCACAAAGCAAATGTGTGGGTTACAAGATAGTCACATGTTTGGAGTACATAAGGAAATGGGGACTAATCGAATGAACAGGGATGAAACCGATGTGCAGAAGATACTTTCGATGTTCTCATCAGATATAATGACCAATCCCTTTAATATTGCGGAAAACGACGACAGCGAGTGTCTTCCGCTTGTAAACATTGCAACTGGCGTGGTATTGCCTAGTGAAATCGCCAAGAGACTTGTTTCCGCCTGTGACATTGGTAAGGAGATTATGGAAAATTTTGTTCAGGAGCGGCTGGACACTAACACGAGAAGCTTTTGGGACACGTTGCCACACTTAAAACTTAAAACATTTGCCAGCCTAGCACAGAAGAAAAAACTCAAAACAAATGATGAAAAAATTCACAATGTGAGATCTGACCGCGAACTATCTGGTCGATTAATTATTGCCGCAAGGTCCAGAGATGTTGATTTAAAACTAGTGATGACGTATGAACTGTCTGCTGTTCCACTATCATTGTCACATACGGATGGGACTCTAAGAAAGAATGTGAAAAGTGTTTTGTTAAGTGAACTAGAAAAGGAAGTAAATGTTGATGGATGGCTTCCACCTGTTGACAAGACAGGCGCAACAGCTTATGTAGTAGATGGCATGGCAATTGTGCAAATGGTTAAAACTGGAGGTACGTCTACATTTGGAGAATTGGCTGATAAATACTGGCACATCTTTACAGTTCCACTGAATCAAGAAGACTGCAACAGAGTAGAGATAGTTTTTGACAGATATGATAGACTGGAATCTCTCAAAGCGGAAGAGCGGCTAAAACGCGGGTCATCAACAGCATTGGAAGTAAAGATTGCTGGAGAAAATACTCCCGTTCCAAAGCAATGGGCCAAGTACATCAGCAATCCAAGCAACAAAAGTAACCTGGTTGCATTTCTCAGCAAGCGGTGGCGTGATACTGGTCCAAATATGCTATCTGCCGACAATTGCGTCATTCTTGCTGGTGGCTTTAACGATGGAATGGATGTTGTTGTCATTTCAGCGAACAATTCGTCGTATTTGGAAGAACTTCGATCAGATCACGAGGAAGCAGATATGCGTATGATGTTGCATGCGCTACACGCTTCAAAAGACCACATGCGTGTTGTTATACAGTCTCCTGATACAGACGTGGCAGTACTTAGTATATATACGTATCGTTCGCTTCACTGTTCTGAACTATGGTTCCGTACGGGCACAAAGGACAAATTGCGATACATACCAATACAGTTGCTCAAGTACTGGGCCCAGCTATCTGTGTGTCTTTGCCTGGGTTTCATTCTCTTACAGGTTGTGATAGCACTAGTGCATTATTTGGAGTCGCTAAGAGAAAAGCATTCAATCTCTTAAAGTCATCTGAATGTCATCAGCTTAGCTTAGCCCAACTCGGCGAACATGTTGACTTATCACCGAATACTGCAATTCTATGTGAGAAATTTGTCTGTGAGTTGTATACCACCAGGGATGTGGGAAAGACAGCTGATGAAACCCGTTATTGGCTCTTTTGTCAAAAGAGACAAAGAAATGAAAATCTTCCACCTACATCGAATAGTCTAAAGCATCACACCGAAAGGGCCAATTTTCAAGCTCTTGTTTGGAGACGTTCATTGCAAGCTGTTCAGAATCTTCCATCTCCAAATGGACATGGCTGGAGTATAGTGGATGGTCTACTCAAGCCTGTTCTAATGTCAAAGGATCCTGCTCCATTTGGATTAATTGAACTCGCATCATGTAGATGTCAAAAGTCTGCCTGCAAAAGAACAGATCTCTGTCAATGCAAGGCTAACAATCTACTCTGCACTGAAGCATGCCTTTGTATGGGAGTTGAAATGTGTGACAATGTTCAGCATACAATTGTCGAAGATGACTCTGACACGGATGAGTAACATTCTCTCATTTGCTCATGTGATAAATATGTCCTGCCAGCTTGTGTAGACATGCACTGATGTTAGTTAAAAGTTTAATTATGAAAAATGTAGAAAACATGGGCATTGTTGTAGCTAAGGTATTGCTAGTCACAAGAAGACCTAAGTGCCCCAATATGTACAAAGCAACATACGGGTGTCTTAAACGAGGTTGATTATGTATAAATCTGCGATATACGATCACTCCTTTCCATTTTGGTTAAGATTGTATTGATATAACATGCGCTTAAGTTTGTGAAAAATTTACCATTGTGAAAATTGTTTGAGAGCTACATTCAACACCTATTGTAAATGGGCTTCTCACGGGTTAGTGATACCACAATTTTCTTGTACAACACGGCTCAGAATATACCCAAGACATCGGTCTAGCATAATATAGAGACAAACCTTCTGAATACTGGGTGGGCTACGAAACCATTCTTCTAGACCCCTTTTGAAAATTGGCTCCCGTACTATGTTATGATATAAGAGAATTTTCCATTGACTATTGTCAAAATAATTAGATAAAGTAATGTTGCTGCCTAAATCAGCAACAACTCAGTTAAATTACTTTCATAATTTATTCAACATTACTCCTGTATTGTAGTCATAATAACAGTTTGGATTTTTAGGGATGATGTTAAGATGCACAGTATGGGAACATTTGACATGCCTTCCTATATATTAGTTAGGCCAGACCAATGTATTTTTAGCTGTGGGTAGCAGCCCAATAAAGCGCCTGTCAGTTTGTTAGTTTAGTGGGTTAGTTAGTTAGTCACAAAAGCTCTCCACGCTGTAGTTTCAAGAGTTTAGTATATAGTAATCAAGTTTGGGGAAAAGGTTGCACATGGATTCCTGAGGATGTGTGATAAATTTGTGGTCAAAAGGTCGTGATCAAATTAAAATGTGATTTTTGACAACTGTGCCTGACACATTTGTCAATAAGTCTGTCTACTGGAGATATTGAAGAGATTTGTTTAGTAGGTTCCCCAGCGTGTCCTCAAGATGTGTGCTACATTTGCGTCTGCATGAAAGACACATTTATTGGCCTGAAAGGCCAAGTGAGCTTATGCCATGGCGGCTGTCCATTGTCCGTCAAATCGTGTCTTAACGGTTTGACCAATTTCAACCAACTGGCTGGAATGATCCTAAGCTGGTACCCTTCAGAGTTTTTTCCAGAATTTTGATTGATAAATTTTTTGGGTGAAAGTCTTAGATTTTATGAAAAATCTACTGGAAATGGTCAAAATACTACTCCTTAGTTGCTTGACTGACATCTTTCAACCAAATTTGACTAGATGTATTCTATGGTGGTAGGCTCTAGAACTTCTTTTCAGAATTTTGACATAAATTCTTTTGATGGAAATCTGAGATTTTATGAAAAATCTACCGGAACTGGTCAAAATGCTACTTCTCCCTAGCTGCTTGACATATTTCAACCAAATTTGACTAGATGCATTCTGTGTTGGTAGGCTCTTGAATCTCTTTTCAGAATTTTGATTGTGTAAAAATCTTGGATTTTATGAAAAATTTACTAGAAATTGTCAAAATGCTACACCTCTTCCATTATTTATCCTTAGCTGCTTGACATATTTCAACCAAATTTGGCTAGATGCATTATATAGTGGTATGCGAGCATCTTTTCAGAATTTTGATTGAAAATTTTTTTGGGTTAAAATCTGAGATTTTATGAAAAATCTACCGGAAATGGTCACAAGAGGCCCAAGGGCATGTGGCTCTCACCTGGACCATTGGCATTTAAACCATTTGCATTTAATTAGACATGATGGATAATTTTCAGAAAATCCAAGATGGCCACCAAAAAATTGACAGGATTCTCGTTTAATATGTTGAAGCCTACCATCATAGGATCGTTACACCCAAGTTTTTTTTAAATCAGGCTATTGATTGAAGGAGTGCCGTTTTTAAATGGTTCTGGAAAACTTCCAGAAAATTAGAGATGGCTGCCAAAACATTGACCTATCAAAATTCTGAATATAAGTTCTAGAGGCTACGAGAACAGGATTCTTTCAGTCAAATTTGGTTGAAACTGCCCAAGCGATTAATGAGTAGTAGCATTTTATACAAATTTCCATTTTTCGGAAAATCCAAGATGGCTGCCATCAAAATCAAGAGGTCAAAATTATGTACACATGTTCTGAAGCGTACCAGCCTAGGGTTCTTCCAGCTGAGTTTGGTTGAAATCAGCCAAGCGGTTAATGATAAGTAGCCGTTTAACTGATGTAATAAAATGTTCAGAAAATCCAAGATGGCGGCCTGAAAAATTGACTAATCAAAATTCTGTATACAAGTCTGGTTGAAATCGTCCGAGCAGTTAATGAGTAGTGTTTTAAGTGATTTTCATGCATTTTTTGGAAAATTAAAGATGGCCACCGGACAAATTGACCAATAAAAATTCTGTATACAAGTTCTGAAACCTACCAGCTTAGTATCCTTCCAGCCAAGTCTGGGTGAAATTGCTAATTAATAAGTGGTAGCGTTTCAAACGATTCCCCGCCATTTTTTGTAAAATTCAAGCTGGCCACCGAAAAAAACGACCAATCAAAATTATGTGTACAATTTCTGACGCGTCCTATGCTAGGGTTCTTCCATCCGAGTTTGATTGAAATCGGCCAAGTGATTATGAAGGAGTAGGTTTTTAAGTGATTTCCAGAAATTTGGAGCAAATCCAAGATGGCCGCTGGAAAAATTGACAAATCAAAATTCTGTAAACATGTCCTGACCCATACCAGCATACTGTCCTCCCAGCCAAGTCTGGTTGAAATTGCCAATGCAGTTAATGAGTAGCGTTTTAAACAATTTCCTGCCATTTTTCAGAAAATCCAAGATGGCCACCTTAAAAATTGACCAATCAAAATTCTGTAAACAGATTCTGAACCCTAGGGTCCTTCCAGCTAAGTCTGGTTCAAATGGCCCGAACGGTTAATGAGTCGTAACATTTTAAACAATTTCCCGCCATTTCTTTGGAAAATTCAAGATGGCCGCGAAAAAATTGACCAATCAAAATTCTGAAAAATCGTCTGGATCCACCATAGGATCCTTTCAGCCAAATTTGGTTCAAATCGGTCAAGCTGTTGAGTGATTTGACTGACGGACAGCCGCCATGGCGTAAGCTAAAAAATGCTACACCTCAGCTGCTTGACATATTGAAGGGGCTTCATGGCTATCATAGGATATCTTCCGATATCACAGGCAACTCTGGTTTATCGAAACTGAAAAATCTGTTACTCCGTTGAAACTATAATTGCCCGACGCTATCTAAAGTTTTGGAAGAGTGTGGATGCTAGTGGCCAGTTGTGGCTTGCTTATAATATATGTTCCCATGGCAGGTAACATTCGATCTGGGATGCGGTTAATGCAGCCTTCAAGACACTCATAACGAGACATTTAATCAACATTAAACTTCGTTAAATAAGTATTCTAATCTCAAAACAACAGCGCTTATACTTTTTATAAGACCCAAACACAGAGTTACTATCAATGATAAGCGCTTTCCCGCATCCACTCATGTGGGCAAAGAGGGTAATGTGGCTATTATGCCCACAAACTAAAAATGGGCGGATAATAATGTATGCAGATGCATTTAAGTGGGGAAATGCTGCAAACGGCGGATAATTGCATGTATGCTGCATCCCATATGCGACAAACAGCGCCAACATGCGGGAGTCACCAGGAAAATTCACCTGTCAATGATAGGTAGACATGCAAATATTTTGACCCTGTAGCTGTAAATTGCTTATGGAATCGTCATGAGAAATGTTCATTTGCAGACCAAGAGAAATATATTTGAAAATATATGATGGGAATTGTTGGCTTGTTAATTGAGCCACTCATTCTAGTAATAGATTTTCAGAAATAGTCATCTTTTGTCCTGTAAATGGACATTGTGTAAATGGACATTTATTGACCACAAATTTAGATTTTCTTGACCATTAAAAGATTAATACCATCTAATAGTTGTATCTGAGCTTGAAATTAATATTAGTCCGGTAGCAATGATCGCTATCAGGACTATCCACCCACACCGGAATATAAATGTTACCATATTCATTGTTCCTTGTAATGTCAGGAAAAAGGAAATAGGGGATCATATGTTGATTGTTGATGACTAAAATCTGTATCTCTTAGATAAGATTGTCGTCTCTTCATGTTTACTGTAAATCGTGATATGAAGCGAGCTTTCCTATTATTAGCTTACCTGGCCAATTGAGCTTATGCCATGGCGACCGTCCGTCTATCCGTCAACTTTTCCTTCAAACAGCATCTGAAGAACCACTGGGTCGATTTCAATAATTTAGCAGGAAACGCCTTTAGGGCATAGAGATCCAAGTTTGTTCAAGCGAGGCCAATCAACCAAATTGGCTGGATTTTTCTTGGATTTTTAGAAATGACTCAGAAACCCCTTGGGGGATCAATTCAAAACTTATGAAACATCATTTAGAGCAAAGGCCGAAAAAAATGTGTTTAAAGCGATGCTAATCTCATCTCAAATGTATTGCACCAATAGAATATGGTTTATAGATTCCATATTATTCATATTCAGTCACATTCCCCGATCTGTGTCGCAATTATCTGCTTTGTAATATCGCGTAAATGTTGAACAGCTTGTCTCCTCAAGCTATAGTGTGTGATGTCATGAAAGCGCCACTGCATTACATTTTTTGAAACTAATTCAGCAATGGCAGCAACAACTTCCAGTCAAATTAATTTCCAAATATTCAACAGATTACATGTAGAATTGCTTTTATACAACATCGCCAAACTATAGCTGGCACCTCTATGACTGAGCGTATATACCGAGGCAGAAACACTAGATTTTTTCTGATAGGTTGAAAAGTAAATCATGATAGCCATCATAGGGTATAGAAATGTACCAACATTTAACTATTAAAGGCTGAATATCTTTCCTTAGCACCTGTGACCATGATTAAAAGCTTAAAATTACATGGATAGTTTATAAGCGGTGTGTTAGATCACCTGAATAGCTATCAAGAGATGGCATTAGTTATGCTTTAAGGAAGCTTGATTGACCAAATGATTTTTTTATTTGATGGATTTTGAAGCGGACATTGGTTTTATTATAGTTTTTTGTGTATTTTTATTTCAAATTTGCCATTTTCAAAACTGTTGGATAAATGGTTCGTTGGCCATCATGGATCTTCTTCCCGTCGAAACCTCTCGTACTAAAGCAATAGGAAATTTTAAATGTATTTTTATGAGTACCACTGAGCCGATTTCTATTATTATCCCCCCCCCCCCCCCCTCCCACTTTAGCGAAAAGCGGGCGGATTATGTTGTCGCTTCCATCCGTGGGTCCGTGCGTGCGTCACATACACAGGTTTTCTTTCGATAACTACTTTTGCTTGGAATATTGTGACAACACTTCATGGGAAGGTTGGCTATGGTAGTAGGCAAATGCACCTTAGTTTGAGGGTCAGTCAGCCCATCCCTCCGTCCATCTATCCCTTTGTCTCTGAATTTGTGTCCGTCCATGCAAATTTTGGGCTTTCGTTCAATAACTATCCTTGCTTGGCGTATTGTGACGAACCTTCATGGAAAGATTGGCTATGGTAGTAGGGAAAGGCACCTTAGTTTGAGGGTCAGTCAGCCATCCCTTTGTCTCTGAATTTGTGTCTGTCTGTCCGTCCGTGCAAATTTTGGGTTTTCGTACAATAATTTTATCTTTGCTTGGAGTATTGTATTGTGAGGAAACTGCATGGGAACATTGGCTATGGTACTAGGGAAATGTACATTATTTTGTGGGTCAATCAGCCTGTTCATCTATACATTTGTCTCTGAATTTCTGTCCATCCGTGTAAGTTTTGGATTTTGCGTTCGATAACTAGTCGGATTATGTCATCCCACGAATGTGGCTGCCATTGCCGGGGGATTATTTGATTTATATCATCCAAGTTTGTTCAAACGAAGCCAATCGGCCAATTTGGTTGATGGTCATCTTAAATTTTGGCCGATTTTTAGAAATGTCTCAAAATCTCTGAAACAGCTTGATCGATTCAAAACTCATGAAACATCATCTAGAGCAAAAGCTATTTCAAGTGTTTTCAAGGGAATCCGATTGGCCAAATGCTTTGCCGGCCATCTTTGATGACCTAGTTTTTGCGAAAATGACTTCTCCAGAACCACTGAATGAATTGGGCAGAAATTTGGCTGATATGATTAGGGACCAAGGGTCATAACTTTGTTCAAGGGAAGTTGATATGTTAAAGAACAATCAAAAGCTAGCATGTTTGGCAGCCATATTGGATATTTTTATTTGATGGATTTTGAAGCCGAAATTGGTTTTATATAGGTTTTTCGGTATTCTGATTTCAAATTTGCCATCTAAACTGTCGGATAAATGGTTTGGCGGCCATCTTGGATCTTTTTCCCGCCAAATTACCCATACTAAAGAACCACTGGGCCGATTTCAAGTATATGTGACAGGAAGCATCCTTAGGGCATAGTGATCCAAGTTTGTTCAAGAGAAGTCGATCAGCCAATTTGGCCAGTGGCCATCTTGGATTTTGGCCGATCTTTAGAAACGTCTTTAAAAATCTATGAAACCGCTTGGGGATCGATGCAAAACTCATGAAATATCATCTAGGATAACAACTGAACCAAGTTTGTCTAAGGGAACTTGATTGGCCAAATAGATCGGCGGCCATCTTAGATGACCAAATTCTCGGTAAAACGACTTCTACAAAACTGCAGAACGGATCGGACCAAAATTTTGCAGATCTGATTATGGAATAAGGCCCATTAAAGTTTGTCCATGAAAACTTGAAACATAAAAACATGGCCGCCATTGATCTATTAACATTTAACGTGTTTGGGGACCATCTTGGATTTTCTCAGAAAATCATATAAGAAGATTACTTATTAACCACTGGAACTATTTTAATAAAACCTGGCTAAACCTTCACAAAAATTAGATTTGTCATCTCGTTTTATTCAGTAGTGCGATTGGTCAATAATTCCAGGTGAGTGATACAGGCCCCTTGGTGGCCCTTATCCTGATAGATTGACTCCAATTTGTTCCAGTGTGTGAATCTGGTTGATCCAATGGCTTTCTTTTTCTTTCCTGCATGGGGTGGAGTTAGGGTCTGTCAGATCTGAGGGGACCAC
The DNA here is from genome assembly GCA_034401795.1 of Chaetoderma sp. LZ-2023a. Lineage (NCBI taxonomy): Eukaryota > Metazoa > Mollusca > Caudofoveata > Chaetodermatida > Chaetodermatidae > Chaetoderma > Chaetoderma sp. LZ-2023a. The sequence continues at coordinate 58,605,789 of CM067370.1, read as the reverse complement.
TTGAATGATGCAGAACCTAATATGGTTTCTGTTGTGGTTCTGTTTGTTGAAATGTGTGGATACTGGAGTATCATATCTCTCATTTTTGTATTGATCATACATGAGTGTTTTTGGATAAAATTGGGATTTCAAAAGCTGCTTTTGATTAAATACCTTTGACACCTTTTTCTAAGGGGAGGGGGTGTAAGTGTTTTTCAAACTTTTTCAGTGTTTTCCTCAGTTTCCACTCTCATCTATGATAGATTTGTGATGGAACATAGATGCTCTTGGATCATGGTTTGAATGGTCTGTGTTTCTCCATGTATTGTTTGTGGCATAATTTGCACATTAGAAGATAGACAATGTTTCTGGGTTGGCTCTGCAACAAGTCCCGTATGGGTACATTTAACCCTTACCACTCTGGTGTCAAAACTTTAAATTTTCAAATTAAATTAAACAAGAGGCCCAAGGGGCCTGCATCGCTCACCTGCATCATAGGCATTTCAACCAGAAAGGCCATCAACAATAAGTAGAACCCTACAGAGTTGAGCAGAATTATAACAAGAAAACAGAAGACATGCTTCTTTATGTATCAACTACTTTTGAACAAAACTTAATGGCCCTTAGTACCTTATCATATCTCCCAAATTTCGGCCCAATCCATTCAACGATTCTGGATACGAAGTTGTTTTCGTGAAAACTAGGTCATCCAAGATGGCCACCAAGCCAATGGACCAATCAGATTCTCTTGAACAAATTGGTTCTCCTCCTGCATTAGATGATGTTTCATGAGTTTTGAATCAACCCCCAAGCCGTTTCGGAGATTTTTAAAGACATTTCTAAAGATTGGCTGGTTTAGCCGGTGGCCATCTTGGATTTTGGCCGATCAGCTTCGTTTGAACAAACTTAGACCTCTATGCCCTAAGGCTGCATTCTGCCAAATATAATTGAAATCGGCCAGTGGTTCTTGAGAAGTTGTTTAAAGAATTCCCCATTGTTTTACTATGGGCCCATTGCTTTACTATGGGAGTCTATGCCAGGAAAGCAAACCAAGATGGCAGTCAAACCGTTTATCCAACAGTCTCGAAAGTGGCATATTTGAACTCGCCACCCTGATAAGCATATATACAGCAATTTTCGCTATCAAAATACATCAAATACAAAAACGCCAATATGACAAAAAGCTCAATTTTGATTGGTTGATGCTGGCCATGTTTTTAAACTTACAAACTTCCTTTGAACAAATTTGAATGGCCCTTGGTCCCTAAGCATATTTACCAAATTTCAGCGCTATCCCTTCAGCGGTTCGGGAGAAGTCGCTTTCGCGAAAACTACGTCATCCAAGATGGCCGTCAAGCAAATAGGCCAATCAGGTTGCCTTGAATAAGCTTGGGTCTAATGTTGCCATAGATTATGTATGAGTTTTGAATCAATTCCTCCAGCGGTTTCGGAGATTTTTTAGTGGTAATCTTGGATTTTGACCGATCCGCTTCGTTTGAACAAAATTAGATCTGTATGCCCTATGGATGCTTCCTGCCAAATATAATTTGAAATCGGCCCAGTGGTTCTTGAGAAGAAGTCGTTTAAAGAATTCCCCATTGCCTTACTATGGCCCCATTGCTTTACTATGGGAGCCTATGGCGGGAAAACAAACCAAGATGGTAGCCAAACCATTTATCCGACAGTCTCGAAAGTGGCATATTTGAACTCGGCACCCTGATAAGCATAAAAAACAGTATGACCAACAACTGCTAAATTTTGATTGGTTGATGACGGCCATGATTTTTAACATACGAAATTCCTTTGAACAAATTTGAATGGCCCTTGGTCCTCAAGCATATTTATTAAATTTCAGCTCTATCCCTTCAGCGGCTCGAGAGAAGAAGTCATTTTCGGGCAAAACCACATCATCCAAGATGGCCACCAAGCAAATAGGCCAATTAGGTTGGCTTGAATAAACTTGGGTCTAACGTTGCCATAGATGATGTGTTATGAGTATTGAATCAATTCCTCTTGCGGTTTCGAAGATTTCTTAGTGTCTAAAAATCGGCCATTTTGGCTGGTGGCCATCTTGGATTTTGACCGATCCGCTTCGTTTGAACAAACTTAGATCTCTATGCCCTATGAATGCTTCCTCCCAAAAATAATTGAAATCGGCCCAGTAGTTCTTGAGAAGAAGTTGTTTAAAGAATTCTCCATTGCTTTACTATGGGCCCATTGCTTTACTATGGGAGACTATGGCAGGAAAGCAAACCAAGATGGCTGGGAAACCGTTTATCCGACAGTCTCGAAAGTGGGATATTTGAACTGGCCACACTGATAAGCATATATAAGGCAATTTTCGCCATCAAAATACATCAAATACAAAAAAGCCAATATGACCAAGAAACGCTAAATTTTGATTGGTTGATGGCGGCCATATTTTTTAACGAACAAAATTTCCTTGAACAAATTTGAAAGGCGCTTGGTCCCTAAGCAAATTAAAAAAATTTGAGCTCTATCCCTTCAGTGGTTTGGGAGGTCGTTTTCGCGAAAACTAGGTCATCCAAGATGGTCGCCAAGCAAATCGGCCAATCAGGTTGCCTTGAACAAACTTGGGTCTACCGTTGCCACAGATGATGTGTTATGAGTTTTGAATCAATTCTTCCAGCGGTTTTGGAGATTTTTTAAAGTGTTTCTAAAAATCAGCCATTTTGGCCGGCGGCCATCTTGGATTTTGACATCCGCTTCGTTTGAACAACCTTAGATCTCTGCCCTATGAATGCTTCCTCCCAAATATAATTGAAATCGGCCCAGTGGTTCTTGAGAAGTTGTTTTAAAGAATTCCGCATTGCTTTACTATGGGCCCATTGCTTTACTATGGGAGAATATGGCCGGAAAGCAAACCAAGATGGCAGGAAAACCGTTTATCCGACAGTCTCGAAAGTGGGATATTTGAACTGGCCACACTGATAAGCATATATAAAGCAATTTTCGCCATCAAAATACATCAAATACAAAAAAGCCAATATGACCAAGAAACGCTAAATTTCGATTGGTTGATGGCGGCCATATGTTTTAACTAACAAAATTTCCTTGAACAAACTTGAAAGGCGCTTGGTCCCTAAGCATATTTACAAAATTTCAGGTCGCCTTTCAGTGGTTCGGGAGAAGTCGTTTTCGCGAAAACTAGGTCATCCAAGATGGCCGCCAGGCAAATCGTCCAATCAGGTTGCCGTGAACAAACTTGGGTCCACCGTTGCACTAGATGATGTATGAGTTTTGAATCAATTCCTCCAGCGGTTTCGGATAAGATTTTTTAGTGTTTCTAAAAATTGGCTATTCTAGCTGGCGGCCATCTTGGATTTTGGCCGATCGGCTTCGTTTGAACAAACTTGAATCTCTATGCCCTAGGGATGCTTCCTGCCAAATATAATTGAAATCGGCCCAGTGGTTCTTGAGAAGAAGTCGTTTAAAGAAAAAGTTGACAGACGGTCGCCACGGCGTAAGCTCACTTGGCCTTTCAGGCCAGGTGAGCTAAAAATTAACTGGTGTTCACTTTTCAACAAATTTGGTGGAAGATGGTGCTGTCACAGACAGCAACATCGTATGCCAAAAGTTTTGAAAAATGTCCAGTTTCCTTTCTATTGACGCAGTAAAAGATAGAATATTGACATCGGAGTGGTAAGAGTTAATGGTCATACCGGCCTCTGTTATAGTCTTGCGGAATGTCCATTTACAGGCCGAGAGAATAGTTTTTTTAAATTTACCACAGGAATGCCTGGCTCGATGACCGAGCCAGTCATTCCAGTGATAAATTTTCAAAAATTGTATTCTCATGACCTGTAAATGGACATTTAAATTTTCTTGACCAAATTGGACCCTTAGTGTTATGTCTTTCTCTAGCCATACAAGCGCAAATGTTGCAGTTCTTTGTGTTGCGGGTTTCTCACTGGTTTGTTAGCTCAACTGCCCAGAATGACCAAGTGAGCTTATGCCATTGTCTGTCCATCCGCCCATTAACTTTTGCTTTAAAAGGTATCTCCTCCTAAACCACTTGGCAAATTTTAACCAAATTTGCCTGGAAGGATCCTATGGAGGTATGCTCTAGAACTTCTATTCAATTTCTTGGTCAAACATCTTAGATCTTATAAAAATTTACCAGAAGGTGTCAAAATGCATCTCCTCAGATTCTTGGCGGATTTAAGCCAAATTTTGCTTGGAGGATCCCATGGAGGCTCTAGAACTATTCAAATTTTTGATTGGCGATTTTTTTTTGGTGAGAATTTTGGAAAGTGTCCAAATTTATTGCCTCCTTAGCTTCTTGATGTACTTCAACTAAATTTTGCTGCAAGGATCCTATAGCGGGCTTTAGAACTTCTATTCAGAATTTTGATTGATAAATTTTTAGGTGAAACTTAGTCTTTTGAAAGAAATTGAGGATTGTTTCGTCCTGTGCGTGCGTGGGCGCATGTGTGCGTGCGTGCGTGTGTGTTTGTGCAGTAATAGAGGGATCCATTTCTAGCTATGCCCCGGCAATCTCTAGTTAAGCTCCGTCCATACTTATGTTGGGGCGATTTATATAGACGATATATAGACGACTATAGGCCCTACTTTGATTCCAAAATTACCAGAATTCCAATTTCATGGTAACTATATGCATACAGGTAAGCTGTTGAATATTTTGAAACTAATTTGACTGGGTGCTTTAGCAAGCAGGTGATCAGAAATGTGTGCAAACTCATTGTTTCATATCAGCACAAATATAGCAATTGATAGTGGTCCCATGCGCCGTTGACCAATTGGCTCGCCGATATCAAATTCACTATTGATCAACGGCACAAGACCAACGGCGCAAATTCTATATTGGCGCGTTACATATATACATACACACTCATGCACATGGGGCCTAGCCCTATAGGCCTATATGCAATTACGTGTGCGTGCGTGTACGCGTACGTAGGCACTTGTATACATATGGATTGGGAACTACTTATAGTACAGCTCAGAAATAACCTAATATGTTTCCACAACAAAATAAAAAGTAGGCCTAATGCAACTGCGTGTCTTGTTTTTGCTTTGGAAACACACATGTTATCTGTAAATTTATGAGCTGTACTGTAGGCAAACACGTAGCCTATAAACATTTAAAGCCATACATGTGGCCTACATCTTCATGTCCACGTACACGCAGATACCATGCATTCACGCACACGCTAGCTCGCACATATTTCTGTAGTTTAACAGCCTCTATAATGTTCCTCTAAATTGTATCTCATTGATATGGTGATGTGCAGGAGTGGCTGAATCATCGACAACAAAATATTATTCACGCGATGACATCATACCACAACGATCATTCACACGATGACATTTCTCCGTGATTCTCATGAGAAATTGAAAAAGATTACTTTCCGTGGCAAAATTTACTACTAAAGTATTCGAAAATACGCAAACAATATATTTTCTTTTATTTAAATTATATGAAAGCATAATTTTTCGCGCTTTGCCCAACAAACAAATTAAAGAAGTGTTTGGCGTCATAACTAGCCTTCAATATTTCAACACTAAATGAATTCTGGGTCGCACTGTGCACGTAGCTTGTCACCGCAGTATGACGTCACAATTTAACATCATAATGGTAAGAAAAGCCAAATCATTCTGCTGCAAGTATAAATAATACATGTATCCAATCTACATTTGTTTCAAATAATTAGTGTGGGTAGTTTTGCGTAGCTGAACATACACAAAACAAGAAGAAATTTTCACTAAGAACTTTCTTAGTGGATTTACGCTATGGGGGTACCTGTCATAAATTAAGAAAGATTTAAGAACGTTCTTAGGCCTAAGAACCATGAATACCGATTTTTACTAAGACGTAGTTCTTAGCGCTAAGAACGTCATCTTAGGCGCTAAGTACGCGCCATGAATACGGGCCATGCTAATTAGTTTTGTTGGACATCTTATGCCACTGATAATTTGTCGGCCTAGAATGAGATTATCTTTCTTACTTTCGTGTATTTTAGGTAACATAGAATCTCACTGTTGTCAAAGCTTTTGGGATGAGTGTGTTTGCTGTGATAGAATCTATTTCGCCGTCCCTAAGCAATTGGTCCAGACGATTATGGACCAAATCTCTGTGTTTCTGTCATCAGATGACAGCTTCTGATAGAATTTTGTGTTTGACAGCTGTGTGTTGTCTTTGTAACTAGGCCTTTATCTGCCTTTTTGATAATGATAGTGGTTTAATTCTGTAACTATGACCCCATAATCAATCATCTTCATACTCCCACAGCCAGCCTTCCACCCAAGTTTGGTGAAGACCCCTCCAGAAGAAATGAAGATAGCCTAAAGATAGAAAGAGCAAATGCCATATACCAATATATATATATTTGGTAGGGGGTAAAATTAAGTACATTTGATGTCAGAGATATCTCAGAAAACCTCGGAGGTTTTCAGTAATGGAACCAATGAGAAATGATTGATGACAATGTGAGATTGCTGAAATCTATGCCGCCCCCCCCCCCCCCTTCACCATCACGCAATGGATCAATGTAGCATGTGTCTAGCAGTGCAGTGCCAATTGAAATTGACACAGCATATTGTGTTCATGCTTATTACCATGGCCCCGCAACAGGAAAGAGGATATTGCCTGCCTGTCTGTCTGGAGTTGTATCTCAAACCACTGTTCTGATTTGGCTCAAATTTTAGCACAACAAAGCAACTTACCGAGCAAGAGGACTTTGGCTGCGATCCAGATAATGTAAGCCAGATCCAAGTAAGATAAAATTCTGCATCTATGTTTATGTTGTCCTATTTGGTTCAAATTTCAAATACAAGATAGGGTGTGACTGTAGGATTTCACAACTTTGTGGGTAGTCTAAAAATATGAGATTCAGGAAAATCTGAAAGGTCTATATAATTGGATGGTGACGGCATATAATTAGAATGAAGAGTAATCACAAATTTTCTTAATTGGGTCACTGTGACCGTGAACTTTGGTGAAGATGCCTTCAGTAGAACTAGTTATCATCCAGAAATGCAACCGAAAATCATCTTCACCTTTGACCTTTTGATCCCAACCTTAATAGGCTTCTTCAGGCACAGAAATGAAATCGAACAAATAAACCAACAGAAAAAGCAAATGGGTAAAATCTAATGTTTACACATAAGAACTAGAACAATCTGACCTACTTCCTTGTTTAATACATACACAATGAAATCGGGGCATCGTGTCATTAACGACTGCAGGCAAAACAGTTAGGTTTTTAATAAATAAATTTTATTCTATGTCCTTTTCTGCTATCCTTCGTCATCATCCGGCATATCTTCACCTGGCTCCTGAAACATATAAGCAGAGAAAATACATATAGCAAGAATGACAATCAGCGATTGCTAAAATCTATGCTCCACGACCACGCAATGGACCTAGGGTTGCAAAGACATGGAAACTTTACGAGAATTTTGGAACGTTTCCATGGAATATTTCGGGAATTTTCAGAAGGCGGGAATTTTGGGAATATTGGGGAATTTTCATTGTGATGGTCTATTCATGCATACATTGACATTTTACTTAAATAACAATATGAAACAAGAAGCCCAAGGGCCTGTGACACTCACCTGGACCATTAGCATTTGAAACATTTGCATTTAAATATACATGTTTATTTACATTAAACAAGATGGCTACCAGAAAAATTTAAAGTTCTAGAGCCTATGACCATCATATCATTTCAGCCAAATTTGGTTGAAATTGCTCAAAGCAGTAAGAAGCAATTTGAGAATTTCCGGTAAATTTTTAATAAAATCTAAGATCATAGGATGGCCAAACTGGCTTGAAATCAATTAAGTTGATAAGAAGCGATTTGACAATTTCTGGTAAGTTTTACATAAAATCTCAGATTTTCACCCAAAAATTGGCAAATCAAAATTATCAATGGAATTTCTAGAGCCCACCATTAAATGATCGTTCTAACTCAATCTGGATGAAATCGGTTAAAATTGTTAGAAGCTATTTGATAATTTCTAGTAAAATTGAAATAAAATCGATTTTCAACAGAAAAATTTACGAATAAAAATTCTGAATGTATGTTCTAGAGCCTATGATCATAGGTTCATTTCAGCAAAATTTGGTTGAAATTGCTTCAAATAGTAAGGAAAAGAAGCAATTTGACAATTTCTGGTAAATTTTTAATAAAATCTAAAATTTTGACCCAAAACATGAATGGGTCAAAATTTTTAATGGATGTTCTGGAGTCGTGCATGATAGGACACTTTGACCCAAATTTGGTAAAAATCTGCCTAACGGTTAAGGAGGAGTAGCATTTTAAAGAAAAAGTTGACGGACGATGGACTTTCAGGCCAGTGAGCTAATACTGTATGTATTTTGATTTGCTTTTTGTCAAGATAATCACACGGTAAGATACATTTCTATATGATTTGGTTTGATAAATGTGTATTTATGTTAAAACTAACAAAGCTGTCATTAGAGAGATTGGTCCACAAAAAGTAAATTCCTTACTCACTGACAACGGTGTGAATATATGAAGACTGCCTGGGAATAAGTTCACATAGAATACTCACACATAAGCCCTGTGTACAATGAGCAGCACAAAGCCTCGACCTTCATGATCATTATCACGAGTTTGAATTCCATGAACATCCTCCTCAAGAAGGTAATGGCTGATAGTACATATAACATCATTAAGTGATCAATGTAGGCTTTTCTCCAAAACAAATATTGAATAAAGAGGAAATCACGCCTGAATTTGACAAGGAAAACCACTAAATGCAAGTGGAGAGCCTAAATAAAAATATATGAATGTCTGCTCTAGAGTAATGGATCTCTGTACGAATTGGCAATCATGGAGCATCTGGCAGGTGAAAAAGAAGTCAAGAAGGTCATCTTGGACAATGATGAATTTTGGACATGAGCAACCTGATGACCATTCAACCAATTGCCACTGCAATAGCCATGGCTAAGAGTGATAATGTTCCATCCAAATCTATTCTTTCATCTTGAAACAAAATAACAAGTTTTTTCCACACTAGTAGCGACACAAGAGGAACACAAGTTTTTGTGTTGTAAACATATCAAGGTTTCAAGTTATTCAGCAGTACACATTGTTCTGAGCAATCTCACGTTTTGCAAGAAAGATAACTTTGGTGAATATGGACAGACTTAATTGCAGAAACCAATTATGACTGCATCTATAGATAACATAAATTTAAAACAAATACAAGTCTAAGTTCAAGACTCTATAAGATCTGACCATGCAAGAAAATTTTGCATTACGGCTTTCAATTGAGATATATCTGCTGAAGAAACATTTCCCAATGCAAGTTGAAAAACTCTGAAATCTGGACCGGGCAATAATCAGACAGATGGATGGACAAACGGGCGACAGATGTGCACAATAACATAATACATTCACACTTTATTCAGGCGCATAAAACTCAATTGACAATTCACTGAGTGGCCAGACTTCTGTATAAAGCCAACTCATGCTGCTGCTGCTGCTAAGATGTTAGATCCTGGGTATTTAAGAGTCGCAGTGATGAGAAAGTGGACAAGGCTTATTGATGGCGAGTATAGAAAAGATCTATAACATGGTTAAGAAAAAATACTAGTACAACAATCTTGGCCAAAAGATTGGCTCTGGACAGTAGAGCCAATGTACGTGTCTGCTCCATGGTGGACTGGTCTTTATGGTTCAGAAGGAGTGCCATCTATTGCTGAAAATTCCCAATGTTCCCTGAAAATTCCAGCGGAAATTTACCAGCTTCAAGGTTTCTGGGAATTTTGCAACCCTAAATGGACCAATGTAGCACAAACATTGCCAGGAGTGCGGTGTCAAAGGAAATTGACACCGCATATTATGTTCATGTTTATTTATGGAGACGCACTGATGACTTTCGCTCAGCCACAAAGCGCATATTAGAATTAAAGGTAATCACAAATTCCTTAATTAGGTCACTGACCTTTCACCCCCTAAATTAATAGGCTTCTTCGGACCCCAAGGACAACACAGGCTAAGTTTGGTCAAGATCCCATAACCCTATAAACCTAAAATTTGTTTATAAAATGTCCATTTGCAGACCAAGAAGCCTATTCTTGAAAATTTACCACTGGAATGATTGGCTCGGTTATCGAGCCAGGCATTCCAATGGTAAACTTTCAAAAATAGGCTTCGCTTGGTCTGCAAATGGACATTTTGCAAGACCACTGCAGATGCCGTTTTTGGCTGATATGAGTTAAAAAATTAAGTAGTACTGTAGTTTACATCCAGAAACACAACCCAGTTTCCTTAATTGGGTCACTATGACCTTGAATTTTTAAACCGAAATTAATAGGGTTTTTCAGACACCAAGACAACTGTGCAAAATTATGGTAACACACAGGCCAATTTTGGTGATGATCCCTTAAGTAGATCTTGAGTAATATAGAAATTAAAGCGAGTATGGACTAATGAACAAACGGAGAGAAAAAGTAAATGCTATATTATACTGCCCACATATATGATGATTACTGTATTCTGTGGCTGTAGTAGTAGAAACATCCTAGAGCTGCAATCAGTCCTTCGCTTTTGCCCACTGTGTCTTGTCCTCAGCCGAAATCCTTAGCTTTCTCAGGTCCATTCTTGACTTGAGTGTACCGAGTCCTGCTTTATTGAGGTCACCTCGTACAACACTTAGCAGATTTATGCAATTACATCCTCTCCAGGTTTTGTATTTGCTGGCTCTGAGTAGGGCGAATTCCAAGGCTCTGTGCTGGTGTCTCTTCTGGCATCCTTAGCACATGACCAAACATGGACCATCTTTGCTGGGCTACTTTTACAGACAGAGGTGACGTATTACACATCTTGTATAGTGCATCATTATAAATTATGTCTGGCCATCGGTGTCCAGTGATGGTGCGTAGGTGTTTGCGGTGGCAGGAATCGAGTTTGTCTAGAGCTGCCCAACTGTTACAGTTATACAGCATCAAGGACACGCAGGTTGCATTGTATAAACGTAGCCTTTTTATCAAGGGCATCTTTGATCTACGAATCCATAGCTTCCAGAAAGGCTGGAAATTCTGTTCCCCATGACGCAGCGTGCAGCAATGTCAGCAGTACTACAAAGCTGTGAGCCCAGGATTTTACTTTTCCTCCATGTTTCACCGCCATGAAGTGGATGCTTTGTACATAGGTGTATGTGGGTGAACTTTGTTTTGGATTCATTCAGAGTTTCTCAATTTTGATTTGCTTCCGGCTATTGGGAGAGCTTCGTCAATGGGTTTCTTTTCCTCGTCTATGAAGTCCACATCGTCGGCATATTCCATCGCTAGCGGCATACCCAGTATTGACACTGGGAGTTGGGGTCTTGTGGAAGTTTCCTGCACAGATTTCAATGCAGCAACAAGGTAACAGGTGACAAGCACAGCGGATAGGCAATCTCCCTGTGGGGAGCCGATTGATGTCTCAAACTCTGCAGACTTCACTGACTTGACTCGTACGCTCTACTTGGTGTCCGCAAGCAATAGTCGCACTAGTCGTAGCTCATCTTCATTGCAACTGGCCTGGCGTAGTACAACTAGGATCTTTGAGCGTTTAATTGTGTCGAAGGCTCCTGACATGTCAATGCCCATTTTGTGGAAAGCCTAGTGTTTGAACATGACAACCGACACAAGCATGCATTGAGCCCATACAATGTCTACGCAGCCGTGTCCACGTTTGAAGCCACTTTGACATGATCCAGTGAAGTCATCAATCTTCGCTCAGATGTGGCATAGAGTAACATTGGATAGGATTTTCCGTATGCTGTTGAAGAGCACAATGGGCAGCAGATTGGCTGGGGGCCATACCACAGTCAAATCTCACGATACGTTGAGCAAATCTATGGTCACTGTGACACAAACAACAAGCCTTGAGCTGCTCCTGCTATACTACATATATAACTTATTAACAGCGATATCTAAGACTGTAATAAGCCATTAAACCATGCAGACCAAATGCACCCCATTCTTTACAATGTATGAAGTATTCTCTTGAATAATTTGAAATTAATTGGACTTAGTCTGTCTACATATGACAGCAACAGCTTCCAGGCAAATTAATTTTCAAACTATTCAAATTTCATACCTGTATGGCTCCTGGGATTTCAGGGATGAAGTTCTTTCTTTACACTTTACGCATGTTTATCCTGTGGTAAAATCCTGTGGCTGGTTATTTCGAAGGTGTGTGTGCAGGCTTAAAGCTATCATAAGCCATTTAAGAAGGTCTCCGAGTCCTGGAGTTAACAGCTGTAGCTCTGCAATTATTTAGGAAGGTATGAAGTCAAATTTCCCCATATATAGCAAACTAGGCTGGTTCGAAATCTTAATTGAGAGGTGGTTACCGTGGTCATCGAATCGATAATTGCAATAAATACAGAGAATGAGTAGCTCTACTCTCCATAAGAATCCAATTCCTGGAACTAGTGAAGATAATTTTTATCTTTATTTTTATTTTATCTCAGTTGTGGTGAGGAGAAAGGCATCCCACTATGTGGTGAGGAGGAAAAGCCAAATCCTTCTTTCACTAATGTAAAGCTCCTCTCATATCGCTGCATGTTGCGTCACAGGAAACATTGCCTTCCAATCATTTTGGAAACTGGATCTGTGGATCACAAATACCTCTGGCTAAACAAGAGGCCAAGGGGCCTTGACGTTCACCTGAACCATTACATTTGAACAGCCAATGCTTTAAATTTAGCAGTAACAAGACATAAAATTGGAATTCAATATGCACAATATTTAGTAGAAAATTAATGATTGCCGCTGAGCACACAATCAGATTGAACCAAGGTTTCATTCAGCCAATAACACAATCCAATATGGCCATCAAAAGCTAAAATTTGATTGCTCCATGACAGCCATGTTTTATCACAGATGAAGTTTCAGCCTTATTCGTACAGCAGTTTCTGCGATATCATTGTCAAGAACAAAATGGCCACTGGAAAAATGGATTAATCAAAATTCTGAATGGAAGTTCTGGCGACAATCACAATAGGGCTCATCCAACCAACATTCATTGAAATCCACCAGATGGTTGTTCAGAAGTCATTTAAAACTATTCCCATTCATTTCCTCAGTAAGTACCAACTTTGTTGGGAAACTAAGTCATCAAGGATTGCGGGCTGACATCCGCATACAGAGGCAACTCTGATTATGTCTAACCTTCTTCAAACAAGAAACTGCTAGACATCCTCGGACAACATGATCTTCCAAAGCTTACCATAGCTATGTGGAATGTAGACTCATCAAACCTTAGGTGCAGACTGTGAACACTATAACATCGATATTGCATGCATTCAAGAGACTAAAGTAGTTAAACACTCAGTTGGGGAGGGTACACGCAACAGCAATGGAGATGCACTGGTGGCATTCCTCAGTTCCAATGGCCTATTTGCCACAAATACAGCTTTCAAACACCCATGCCGTCACCGGACAACATGGACCGGACACATTGCTGATCGCAAAGCTCCAAAAGGCTCTAAGGCTACAACAGCTGTCTTCAACCAAATAGACTTCATACTATGCAAGACAGAAGCAAAGCCCCTAATTCGGAATGGTCCTTCCTATGGAGGCACACACCTCAATTCTGACCATAAGCCAGTCATTACACACCTTCAGATGAACGATCTCTATTTAATATATAAACGCCATACCAAATAAGAGGGTAGAGTCACCTACAACCTACTCAAGCTCATCAGCGACAGATCGGTATACCGACAACCCTCTAGTAGTAAAACTGTCAGTAGAGCAGAAAGATTGCACCAAACTATGCCGGGAGTGCAATAACATTCGACGCCACATTAGCGAATGCTTAAAAGATCTTGCTATTCAACAAGCAGACTCCCTAGCAGATGAAATCACTGCCACGGATGACTGTCACAAAATGTTTCGGGCAGCCAGAGCTCTGAGAGTTACTGACTACACACCACCGCTCACTGTACGCATCTCTGAAGGACACTTTATCGGGACTGACCAGGGAAAAGCCAAGGTGATTCAAGAATGGTTCAAGGCAAGGTTGGAAAAAAATCGATTTAATCAGATTTTTTGGATTTTTATGATTTTTTTACTAGAACTATAACAAAATCATTGATTTTTTTGACATGCACTCATGTTCGGAGCTAAATAGAATATAATCACTCAAAACAATGTTGACCTTATTTATACTATTAAAATGTATTATAACAATAAGCATCCCAGAATTTGTTCTTGTTTTTCTTAAGACATTTTTAAAAATGCTATCACATTTTGAAATAACTGCAGTTCTACTGGACGGACCATGACCATTGACCAAATTTCTAATAAACATGCCTACACTTCCGTAACCATGTTTTGTCTAGGCTGTATAACTCTGGACATGGTATAAAATATTCTGAATACAATTTAACTGAATGTAGTCAGCAATAACTGTCGGTCAAATTTGTTTGAAAATATTTTGCTGGTCTCGAGTTATTATTGTCTACTCTCTAGTGGCTGGCAGCAGTCAGTCAAGTCCTGGTTCAAGGAACAGTTCACTGACCATGATGATGAGCCCTTGCACCAGTTCTCAGGAGACCCTCAATTAAATGAGCAGAAGTTGAGAAGGCACTTAAAGCCTTGAAAAATGGATGCACATCTCGACCTGATGGTATGGACAATGAACTATTCAATATGCAAGTGACATTAGCTCAAAACCGATCACGTACCTAATCAATTCAGCTTTTAAGCACCACCTTCCCATCGTTATCGCACTACCCAAGGCCAAGAAGGCAGCTGGCACACCAGCCAATCTGTGGCCCATTGTGCTTCTCAACAGCATACGGAAAATACTATCCAATGTTACTCTATGCCGCATCCGAGACAAAATCGATGACTTCACCAGATCATGTCAGTTGCTTACTCAGAGCCAGCAAATAAAAAGCCAGGAGAGGACGTCATTGCATAAATCTGCTAAGCGTGCTACGAGGTAACCTCAAGAAAGCAGGACTCGGTACACTCAAGTCAAGAATGGACCCGAGGTAGCTAAGGATTTTGGCTGAGGACAAGAGACAGTGGGCAAAAGCGAAGGACTGATTGCAGCTGTAGGATGTTTCTACTACTACAGCCGCAAAATACAGTAATCATACACACATTTCCTATAGGATTTCTGGATGTTATGAAAATCCAAAATGGCTACTGGAAACATTGACCAATCAAAACTTGAATGGTAGTTCCGAAGACTACCACCATGGGGTATGTCTAGCCAAATTTGGTTCAAATTGGTCCATTGTTTAAGGATGAGTAGGGCTAGAACATGTTTTAACCAGCAATGTGGTTGCAATGCAACCATGAAGCTCGACGTTATGACTTTGCAATGGACTATGAATCTTGACTTCAAACAAAATAAATATAGAACACTTATCAATACACTTATCAATAACCATGGCCTTTGACCACAAAGTCAATGTGTCATCACCTCTCATTAGCAAGTCTCCAAGTTTGGGTGCAGTATGATTAACACAAAATGTATGATATCTAAACTGCTAAGTTGAGGTAAAAACAAAATGTTATTGTTGAGAGAACCGATGATTTTGTCATTATCACACTGACTTCGACTGTTTGATGCCAAGGTGGTTATGTCATGCCATCTCATTCATTATTAGGAAGGATGTGTCTGAATGTATCTGTATGCTTAACCGAACATGAGATATTAACTGCTAAAATTGAGCTGAATACAAACCGTCACTTGAAAAAAACATTTTTTCCCAAGACCGCAATGACCGTTAACTGTTTGACACCGAAGGACATTGTTTGATGCTCTCTCATTATAAGGAAGTATTTGTTTAAGTTTGGATCCAGGATGATTAACCTAAACATGAGATATGCACTAATAAGTTGAGTTAAATGCAAAATGTTAATGCAGAAAAAGTCATTTACCAATATCACAATGTTATTGACCTTTTAGCCCAAAGGTCTTTGTTTTGTGCCCTCTCCATATAAGAAGGTATGTGTACAAGTTTGGGTCAAGGAAGATTAAGCAAACATGAGATATGAACTGCTAAATTGAGCCAAATACAAAATGTTAATGTAAAAAACCCAAGGGTTTTACCAAGGTCACAGTGATCTTGACGGTCCTTTGACCTTTTGACCACAACATCATTGCGTGATGCTGTGCCATCGGATTGGGTCAAGTATGATTAACCAAACATGAGATATAAACAGACAAGTTCAGCTGAACGGAAAATGTCAATGTTGAAAACAAGAATTCCACAGAATTAAATGCCACCTGTCTCCCGTTTGTCTCAGTGGCATTGACCTTGTGACTTCCGTATTATCATGCTGCTTCCTAACATTATAGGTAACCATGTATTCAAGTTTTGTTCCAATAGGATTAACCAATCCTGAAATATAAATGATTTGCTGAATGAAAAAACTTAAGGAGATGTATTTTGACAATTTCTGGGACATTTTTCATGAAATCTAAGATTTCCACCAAAAAAAACAATCAAAATTCTGAGTAGAAGTTCTGGACCATAGGGTCCTTCTAGCCAAATTTGATTGAAATCCATCAAGCGGTTAAGGAGGAAATACATTTTGACAGTTTCCACCCAAAAAATTAACCAATCAAAGTTCTGGACAGATATTCTAGAGCCTGTCACCATATGGTCCTTCTACGCAAACTTGGTTGAAATACATCAAGCAGTTAAGGAAGAGATGCTTTCTGACAATTTCCAGTAAACTTACCAATCAAAATTCTGAATACAATTTATGGATCCTGCCACAATATGTCCCTTCTAGCCAGATTCGGTTGAAATCCATCAAGCAACTAAGGAGGAGATGCGCTTTGACAATTTCTGGTAGATTTTACCAAAAAAACTTGATTAGTCAAGTCTGAATAGCGGTTCTGGAGCCTTGCAGTCAAATTTCATTGAAACCATTAAGGAGGAGATGCGATTTGGCGTCAGGTGAGCTAAAACCTATATTAGTATGACGCGCCCTGTGTATCACTGATGGGGTACAACTGTAACAGCTGGGAAGCTCCGAAGCTAGTTCTAGATAAGCTTGATGCTGGTCACCACAGAAACCGTCATACTATATCCCAACATCGCTGGCCAGACAGTAAAATCTCTGACACGCTAGACACTATGTGCAAAACAGTCCCACTGTCAGTGAAGGTGGCCCAACATAAATGGTTTATGTTTGGCCATGGGTTGCGAATGCCACAAGACTCCCTTGCACAGAAAGTCTAGGAATTTGCTGTACTATTTGCAAACATCTACAAAGATCATGCCACTACACAATCCTGCTAAGCATGCTACATACCAATCTAAAATAAACCAGATTGGATACACTGATGACCAAGAATAACATGAGGGAGCTAAGAGCTCTCTGAGGACAAGAAACATTGACCAAAGGACTTATTGCAGACGCAGGAAGTCATCAAACTACTGCAGGAGCAGAACACAGTATACCAGCACCTGTTGCTGCCATATAATTATGATAACGTCTCTCCTGTTGGTGATAAATGTTGAAATTGTTCAAGAATACCAGACCTCTATGTTAGTTGGTATAAAATGAATCTACTCACTGCAACATTTTCAAAAAAGTAATTGTAAGTTCTATAATCAAAGTAGTAAATCTTTTTAGCAGCTAAAATGCAATATCGTGTTAAAAATACTTTCCTGACAAGGACATATGGCATCAGAATGGGCCTTTACCTAGCTCTCATACAATATTAATAGAAAAACTGATTTATATGGTTTTCTCGTCAGTGATAGAGAAATAAAAAACTATATTTCTGTTGATACAATATTTGCTAGCAAGATCTTCATCTGGTTTTCCTGACCACAACGATTCTGATACTGAATTTTGACCTTGAAATAAAAAGATGTGATAGCATAGAGACATCAATAAAATTTCCACTTGAATAAACACATCAGTGTTGCAGTGCATGTAACTCCTAAAATATATATATATATATATATATATATATATATATATATATATATATATATATATATATATATATATATATATATATAATATATTGAGGAGACTCTAAATAGTTCTATTTCCTTGCTAGCTTCAGTAAATTAAACAAAATCACGGATTTCTTTTTTCACGAGAGAGTTGATACTTACCTCCCTAATACTTTTTGATATTGCTAAATATCGGCTTTCACTTAATAACACTCAGATTTAAAAAGAAAGGTGCCCCTTATGGGCAGGTAGACAGAAGTCAGTCAGGCGGATGCCAGCCCCACCACCGCGCATGCGCCGACTAGTACTTCCTCTGATTAATTTATTGGCTGACACACATGCAACATAATAAGAGCCTGAAGACCAAGCCTCAGTGGGGCGGAGAGGCCGGGTCCGTATTAGGGAGGTAAGTATCAACTCTCGTGAAAAAAGAAATCCATGATTTTGTTTATTTCACTTCAAGAGTATACTTACCTCCCTAATACTCTTTGAATTCGTCAGTGAATTTGGCGGGAGGGAGGCGAGGTCAAAAGACCAGCTCTTCCCTATGCGCTTTTCTGCGATTAAGGCACTTAAACGTCTGAAATTGTGTGGAAACACAATCAGGAATAGATAGGAAAACATCGGCTAACACAAACCGATGGCTGAGAGATGATCAAAAGTCATAAGCGCTCCCCCCCCCCCCCACCCCTCCTCTTGGGAGGAAGACTGAATGACCTCAATGTCCCATACGCTCTCTACGTACAAGTGCCATGTACCATAGGACATTAAACGAAAAGGCTACATTTTCGTATACTCTCAATAATGAACCACATAAAACACGTACCATCACCATATTAATAACGAAGGGTCACGTGACATTACAAAAAAACCATGGACAACACACACAAGACTGACCTTGTGGAAGATTGGCGCTGTCATCATCTCCCCATTGGTGAAGACTGATGCAGCCCATAAAGTAGATGTTTCCATTGATTAAATGTGAAATATATAAAAAATGAGGATACCTCATTAAAATATGTACACCTAGATTAGCTTTTCAAAATCGATAAGGCAAGAGGATTCGAGGTGTCACGGAGATAATGGTCGGTAAAACTTGACTCACAGTGCCACTGAGTTACTGACATAATGTCATCCACAGGTACCCCATTAAATAGGGCAGTGGAAGCCACTACACCTCGGACACTGTGAGCCTTGGCCATGTCAACTTGTTTACCTGTGGCAGATTTATGGCAAAATTGAATACACTCTACAATCCACCTGGAAATGGTGTCCTTTGATGCCCTGCCATGGGGCTCAATATATGACAACCATAACGCTGTTGGGTCCGCCCGCCAATCTTGAGTACGTTGTTTGTACTGGATTAATGCTCGGACTGGACACCATAGTTTTGAATTAGGATCAAACCTAGTCAAAGCTGGTAAAATTATCGGTTGACCCGGATATTTCAGACTGGTTTTTCGCCATGAAATTTATCCTGGGTAGAAGCCTAAGGCTTTCCCCTGTAACCACAAAACTGTCTGCCTCGGCTGACAAGGCATGAATCTCACTCCTACGCCTAGCCGAGGCCGCAGCAATTAAAAATACAGTTTTAAGCATCAACATTTTCATAGAAATGGAGCTTAGTGGTTCAAACGGCCTATCAGCTAGCACCTGAAGCACTAGTGATAAACTCCAAGACGGAATCACTGGGGGATTCCTTGGTCTTAGATTGCCCATGCCTTTGATTAAAGTATTTAATGTATTTACTTCATCACTTCCCCTATTAGCCAAGCAAGGGATAACTGTCATTAAAGCTGACTTATAGCCAGCAATAGAGTTAGGCTTGAGGCTATAGGCATCATACAGGTGACAGAGGAAATCGGCTACTACCTGAATAGATGAATCCATTGGATCAATACATCTTTTTGAGCACCATTCTGCAAATCTGTTGATTTTATAATTATATGCTCTGGAGGTTGACCCCCTCCTGGCTTTAGCCATGAACATGGCTGCTTGCTCAGAAAAGCCCTCCTTAATTCTAGATTCCTTGACAACATCCATGCAGTCAATTGGAACATTGACGGATTGTTGTGAAGGTTCTTGCCCTGGAAGATAATATTGTCCATCAGAGGCAGAGGAACCGGATTGCAGACCAGAAGGTCCAGCAGATCCGTATATCCGTATCGGCTTGGCCAATTTGGGGCGATCAGAAGCGCTTGGCACTCCTCCTGTCTGATTTTCAGAAGAATTTTTGGAATCAGGATTGCTGGAGGGAATGCGTATGCATACATTCCCACCCAGCTGATAGCTAACGCATCTGTTGCGAAAGCACTTGGATCTGGAATCGGAGAGATGTACGTCGTCATCTTCGCATTCTTCTTTGTTGCGAATAAATCTATGTTGGGTTTCCCCCAGTGGTCGAACAGACAATCCGCCACACATTGATTTAGTTGCCATTCCGTAGGTAAAACACTCATCCTTCGGCTCAATGAGTCTGCTAACAGATTTAACCTTCCCGGAATATGAACTGCCTTCAAGGTAATCCTGTGATCCAGGCACCAACAAAGCAGTTTCCAAGTCATCATACAGAGACTGGGCGACCTCGTTCCGCCCTGGCGTTTATGTACGTCACTACTATTGAGTTGTCTGATCGAATTAGAACACTTGTCCTGAACTTTCTGTAAGAAATGTTCCAGGCCCAGGACTACTGCTCGTAATTCCAGTAGATTGATATGTTCCTTTGACTGTTCCAGATTCCAAAGCCCTGATCTCGTGGATTCTTCCAGGCAAGCTCCCCACCCCTCCATCGATGCATCTGTATACATCGTTAACTGATGGTGAGGAGGGGTTAACATTACCCCGCCAGGAGATTCTCTGTCTTCAACCACCATTGAAGGTGATGAACTAGAGGCTCCAACACTGACACGCTCGAGTCCAGTGAACCTGTACTCTGGGTCCATTGTGTCATGAGAAATAACTGGATCGGCCGCCTTCGTAAGGCCGCCTGAGGAATGACTGGTTCCAAAGAAACCATCAATCCCAGCATTCTCAGATAAACCCGTGCCAGGACATGACGACTGTTTCACACTGACTGTATTACTGAGATGAGTATCTGTACCCTCTCCTGAGTAGGATAAACGTATATCCTATCTCCAGATCGAAGAACATTCCCAGGTAAACAAACTTCTGGGATGGAGTCAGCTCTGATTTTTGAAAATTTATTATCCAGCCTAAATCTGTGAGAGTTTTCAAAACTATCTCCAGATTTGCTGATAAACTTTCCTGGTTGTGTGCTTTTAACAGCCAGTCGTCTATGTATGTATGGACTGCTATGCTTCTCCTGCGGAGGTATGCTGTTATCGCAAGAACCACCCTGGTCAAGACCCGAGGAGCCGTAGAAATTCCGAAGGGTAACACCCTGAATTCCCACTGTCTGCCCTGGAATGCAAATCTCAGGAAGCGACGGAAACTCCTCGCTATTGGAATGTGGAAATAAGCATCCTTCAAATCTATTGAAGCTGTCCACATTCCCTTCTCCAACCCTGCCAACACCGACCTCACAGTTTCCATCTTGAAACTGGGTGTGTCTATGAACTTGTTCAATGGCTTGAGGTTGAGAATTGGTCTCCACCCTCCAGTGCTTTTCGTTACCAAGAACACGGTTGAATAGAAGCCCGGGCAGTTTTGCGCCGGCTGAATTGCTTCCTTGAGTATGAGGGAATTTATTTCCTCCTCTATACACAACCGCTGATCTGGATCTCTTGGAATTTGAGTCCAGACCGGCACCAGAGACAGTCGTGATGGTGGGCCTGTTATCCAATCGGGATGACACCCGACTGAAAGCCATCGTACGACTAAATGGTCCTGAGTCAACCGTTCCCACTCCTGCATGTGGTTGGCCAATCGGCCTCCCACTGGTCCACCTAGGGAGAGAGGTGGACATAAGAAGCGCAAGAGTGGCACTGTCTCCTGGTGCTGATGCACTGGGGTAGCTCTTACTGTGGTAATCACCCTGCCAGGTACGATTACCACGACCAGATCCTCGCGCACCACGGCCCGCACCGCGCGCACCACGGTGCGCGGGCGGCTGGCTGCACCGGAGGAGCCTGCGCCCCCCACGCTGCTGGCCGAAGCGCACGCGGCCGTTGCCGACGCTGCGCCGGTGGCTGGCCTCTGACCTGGCCACCGCCACCTTGAGCCTGCAGGGGATGATACGCAGGGGGAACTGCGCGAACGCGCTCTCTACGGATCACTTCAAATTGCTCACGTAATGCCCTCTGGTTATTGACCAAGGTAACCGTCTCCTGGAGATGCTTACATCCCTCACCTCCAAAGAGACCAGGACCTGTCATAGGCGTATGCAGCAGCCTATTATACAAAGCCTGGGATGGGCACAAGTTGTCAAGAGCAAACGTGCGCCTCGCCCGGACACTCCTGGTTACAGACCGGGTTAAACAGTCCAAAGCCAAGTTAATTTCATCTTGGATGGCTCTCTGGACAGTCACCGGACTAGGCTGATGTAATGCGGATGCCATTAGTACCCCTTGTAATAACTGTGAGACATGCGAAAGCGCTGAAATAGATGCCCTCGAACTCTCTTCCGCATCACGTAACGCAGTGTTAGCCGAACGCAAAACGTTCAAACACAGTGCTCCTGTGTCAGACCAGGAACCTGGCCGCCGTATCTTCACCAAGCGCAGCACGGTCATCCGTGTTTGGCTTCGGTACTACACGGTATAGCTGATATTGATCAACTGTAATACGGCACCGCTTTGCCACTTCGCGGGGGGCCTTCGCTAAACGTCCATGTGCCTTAATGGACGTCTCTGCCGCCGTGAACATATCAACAATATGATCAGCTAACGGCAAAGATGGCATAGCGGTAACGGTCGGCTTTCCTGCCAGCCACGGGCGCTGGTCCCGTTGACTGGCCGACTGTTCCACGGCAAGATCTGGCCTGACGTTGATTAGCCACTGACAAGCGTCAGACCAGTCTTCCTCCGTGGCCACCTGTGAATGCTCTACAAGACGAGGGCCTTCGTCATCCTCCTGAGCAATCACAGGTGTGTATGTGGCTGGAGGAACTGATATGCCTGGCAAGCCAGAGAAAGCATGCGGGCCTGAAAGAACAGACATGCCAAACTGACTGGCTTGACCAGGAGCAGGTGCCGTGGTATTGCGTGGGGAAAATTTTGCCACACCACGGTCCTGGCCAGCACCTGCTACACCATCGGCAAGCCGAGGTATGAGGTAAAACTGGCCATCAGATTCAGCCCGGGCTACCTTCTGCGCCGGGAACGCTACTCCTGTGTGAGTAGTACCATGGACAATGTCGCCCGTGTTCCCTGCGAGGGGTGCACGTATGTCAATGTCCATGGCCACGGAACCAGAAGGAAAACCCAGCAGATAATCCTCTTCTTCCTGGCCAAAAAGATTAGACTCCAGGTTAGCAAAGAATGCTAACCCGGACTGGCCAGGAGAGGTATCATAGGAGGAACTGGTACCTGCAGGGTGCGGATAATCCTTGCCTGATAAGCAGGCAGGTTCCAGCGACACCTGACCACGAACAACCGGCGCGGCAAGCCTGCTGCCAGTGTTCTTACCATGGATTTCACCCTCTATTAGGGCCACCTCTGAATCATGGTCGAAAACTGATAGGTCCCTAAATAGTACCGATTCAGAGGCGGGGATTATCTGCTCCGGAGCAGATGAAGAGGACAACGAAAGATTTGGACCAGGAAGCATGCCACGAAGCAACTCTGGGACCAAATCTTTAATTGTCCTCTTCATCTCTCCCATCATCTCAATACGGAAGGCCTCCATATCCATAGCGGACGAGGCCTTCCTCTTACCCTTCTTACCAGAAGGCTCTTAAGTTTCCTCTCCTTCTCTGGAGCCTTCTCCCTGGTCTGCAATGATAGAAATTCAGACATTAACTCCCCCCCCCCCACACACTTTTTACAGATCTCACATTTAAGCAATGGCCCACATGGGCTGCACTGGAAGCATAAATGGGGGAAGAACTTATCCATCCTACCACATGAAGGACAACCAGGCCTCTGAAACACACCAGAGGACGAAGACAATGAGTATTACAGATATTGAATTAAAACTCAACACGAAATAAACAAGGAGGAATGGGCCATAAAGACCCAAGCTAATAATAATAAATCAGCATTGGGCAAAACTTTTAACTGACAGTAAGGCGTAAGGCTGATTATGACATCATAACTTCAAGAATAAGAAGTTAAATTGATCCGAAACAAAACCTCCAGGTGTAAGGACGAATTGTAATCATATCCAGAACATCCTAACTAGACAGGATAGTTTATACAGACTATACAAACATCAGATAAACAGTGATAAATGGCAGTAAGATTTTATAAATATTTTCAAATATAATTGAAAAGCCTCATATCATAACTAGGGTACATGAGTCTTTAGCATAGACAAACCATTTGATCTGATGAACCGGACGCTCCACCAACATTATGACCTCTTAATTCTCTCCACCTTAGGGGGAAGGAAGTGGACCAAGAGGGCAAAGTGAGAAGACCTTCATCCGAGACCTCCAACTCACTGGGCATAATTTTTGGTTAGAAAACCTAACAATGTTAGTAGGAAATGGAACCTTGGTGGAGAGAAAAACCAACTCTCTGTTAATGTGATGTCCTAAACAACCGAAGGTAGATACCTGTGGACATAAACACAGAGAGATTAGCATTTCATAGTGCCATTTTGAAATAAACTAATTATTTTAGGCGCTTATCATGAGTCCCGGAAACACATTACAACGGGATAAACTCGCTAAAATATACTAGAAGTCACCTGATGGCTAGGTCCTGGGCGCTCCTCCGGCGAATTAATCCGATCTGCCATCACTCCAGGTTGATAAAACACTTCTAATATATTAATTAAACAACTTAAACAGCTCAGAAAAGCCTTAAGCATGAAACATGTGTGACCCCTCTGCCAATAAATTAGCAAAGAGGAAGTACTAGTCGGCGCATGCGCGGTGGTGGGGCTGGCATCCGCCTGACTGACTTCTGTCTACCTGCCCATAAGGGGCACCTTTCTTTTTAAATCTGAGTGTTTTATTAAGTGAAAGCCAATATTTAGCAATATCAAAGAGTATTAGGGAGGTAAGTATACTCTTGAAGTGAAACCTGAAATTTTGTGAAGTTTATATAATTGATAGCAACTCTGTGATATATAGGCCACTTGATATATGTCCTCTTCTGACTATAGGGCTAAGTACCCTCTTCTGTCAGCTCTGTGTTACTAAATGTGGTGTGCGCGCATGGTTGAGTTATAGGTTCCTCATTAGAGTTAAACTTTATAGGTTGCTCTTGCCAATATTTATCTAGTCTGGATTCGAATGCTTTTATTGACTTAGCATCGACAACTGTTTCGAGGAGATCATTCCAGGAGTCTACGACTCTGTATGTGAAGAAGTTCTTCTTGATGTTTAGCCTTGCTCGTCTTTTGTATAGTTTGAGAGAATGTCCTCTGGTTATACTGTTATATGACAGTGGAATAGATAGGCTCACTGCTTCCTTATCGTATTGGCCGGAGGGTATCGTGTGAAGTTTTATGAGATCGCCCCTGAGTCAACGGTATGCTAGAGTTGGTAGGTTTAAGAGCTTCAGTCTTTCTTCATAAGTTTTGTTGTATAATCCTGGTATGAGTTTAATTGCTCTATGTTCGACGTTTTCTATGGCCGTTATTTGTCGTTTTAGATGTGGGTTCCATATTTGATTAGCATATTCTAGATGTCTTACATCTTAAAAAGTCAGCAATTACTATATGCAAAATACCAATATATTGAATAAATTTATGAGTGTAATAAACTCCTTAATCTGCACATATAGATATTATTTCGATAGGCATATTACACAACGCGATATCTCCATATTACATAACAAGATATTGCCATACTACATAATGAGATATTGCCATCCCAAGACCCCTGTCTTCTGAGAGTCCTGATTGGTCTTTAAATAGTTACCACACTCCAAGGGTGTGTAACACAATTTATATCTCTATTATGAATTTATGTCTACACTTAAAGGCTAATAAAATTTTGACCAAATGCTTATGAGTTAGAAAACTATTTCAATTTTCCTCAGATTATTTTCAAAGTATTCACCCATATTCAAATCGGTCTCTTTAATCTAAGTTTCAACTGTTCAACCACTGTACCTTGTATTCTTTTGGCTCTTGATCCTCTCCATACTGTATCGCATTGTCAATTGTTAGAAGAACATCATTAATCGACTCGTCATCATTCACATCAAAAGGTAGAAACCTCACAAGACTGTAGTCATCAACCTGTCATATGAAGAATCAAACCTGATATTAAACGAAAAATAGATACAGTATATTTGTGCGTGTGTCTGTCAGGAGCTTATCTATTGGTCCGATTTGGCTCAAATTTTAAGATAAGAAAGGGACTACACAACCTTGGACATGACCCGCAAAATCTGGAAAATCCCAAAAAGCTTTACAATGTTTGCAATCTCAGCCTGCGCTTGATTTCAATAGGAAATGATGTACTATGATATTATCAATGCGGGTAGTAGTATTCCTTTAAAATGTGTTTATTTTGATCCACGGACCACAGTCTGGAAACCTAGAATTATATAGAATGGTCATGATAGCTGGATTGTATCAGGTATTTTCTATTTGTGGCATTATGATTTCTGTTACTTATGCACAGATGACAATTAACCAATCAGTGAATATTTACCCTCAAACTTTCCAGATGCTTCTAGATAACTTGTCTCTAGAACATTCTTTCAATTCCGAGGCAATATACATGTAATTCCGGCTAGTTTCCACAGAAGATGGACAGTAAAATCAGTTTGTGAGAAGAGGGAAATTAGATTGTGAATAAACCAGGAAGAGAGCGAAAGCTTGACAGATGGGCTGTATGTGAAATGCAGAATCAACCTGAAAGGGGGTAATTATTTGATACAAATGTGCAAGGACTCTGATCAGGAGAAATCACTGGTTAGTTATAGACAATTTCAGGTTGCATGCTCATAGTAACCATACAACAGCAATAACATACAACCAGAAAGGTGGTTGCAATGCAACCATGAAGCTCACATTAACAAAATTCTACACGACTGATATTTTGCAGAAGGCAATGGTGTAAACCCCCACCCCCCCGGAATTCCAGATAAACACAGCAGGAGTTGAGATAACGTTAATTGTTAAGGACAATATTTTAGAAAATGAAATCCTGACACTGCATCTCGCCTTAATATATCCACTGAGAAAGACTTGCAAGTGCAGGTGTAATGGTAATGGTATGGTGGAATAATTTATTTGCCAATTGGCAGATTTAAGGAGTCACTGATTCATGAAAAATATCTATTTCTCTAAAGCCTGTCACTAAGGACTAACCTGAAATGCCTCTGTGCTGAGGCATTTACATATTACATTGCATAACGATATTAAATTGATGCATTAACTATAAAATTGACATAAGTGCAATACTATACATAAAACTTGGTGACGTTGGGTCTGACAGATTAGAAGTAGCAGGCAAATGGCAGCATTAAAGTCGAAACTACTTGTGTCCCACTAGATACAGCTAAATGAAATAAACCAAAACTTAACATGACATGACAAAGTTTGTATGCTAAAATTACAGGTCAGAATGATTAAGACGCTTTATTGTATTTATATAATTTTTAGTAAAAAAGGCTGTAAAAAAGGTTTGGTGACCACAGGCCCAATAGTTTTGCAAGACACTAGCAGAGCCAAACGCAAAACATAGTGTCACACATAAGTCACACTAAATATAAAGCTTACCCTGAAATGATGAAGTTACCATGCTGAGATTACAGGGCAGAATGATAGCAATGCAATGCAATATTGATATATTTGCAGTACTAAATCTATATGGAAAGTTTGGTGATCATGGCCCATAGAGTCACCAAACGTAACCTGTCTTCACCAAACGTAAAACTAAACCCGAGTTGACAATGTCCCTACATTACAAATACAGTAAGAAAGATATGAATGCATTGTAGTATTGATATAGATGCACTAATAAAGCTATAAATAAAGTTTGGTGAGGATAGGCCTGATACTTTAGCCTTTGCAGAGCTAACCGCAAACCTTAACGTATCATGCCAGCATGTACCAAGTCCAACTGAACGGAAAACTTAACCCGAAATTACAAAGGCCTTAAGATGTAAAATATAGGCAATAAGCAATAACAGTCTAAATACATTGGAGTATTGAGAACGATGCAGTAATAAACTTATACATAAAGTTGGTTACAAAAGGCCTGATAGTTTAGCCATAGAGGAGCTAACCATAACCCAAATTGGCCATTTCCCCCGCCAGCATACGATGCTCCGGGTATCCCATAAAAAGTGCTTTTTATTTCACAAAGCCCAGCTGAAAGGTTTGTTATATAACCAAACATATCGGGCTATGTCAATACTGCCATTCTGTGATGTGCTTAGTGTTTTTAGATATACTAATTAGTAAATGTGCTCCACTGCTTCATTTACATGATTCAAATTAATTAAATACTCATAATATAGCGAGACACAATTAGTATTCACAAAATAAAGATGAAGCCATCCAGATGAGATTTATCACCACCTCAAATAATACAAGTTTCTGGGACATATTAATAAAACCTTGATTTTCTCAAACTGACATAGTATGAGTACAGTGGAACTGCTACAAACTGAACACCTCAGGACTCACAAAGAGGTTTCTGGTATATAAAGGTTAAATTCCTAAAAACTAAATCTGGATTAAGAAATACATTCAGTTTAGAAAGGTTTAAATATCGGGTTCTCTTTGGGGAGGTTCCATTGTGTATTGTATATAGTAATTGTATTCTCAACTTTAATTTACAGTTTTCTCTGTATCAATGTTCATTTGATGCGATTTCAAGGCAATACATACATATATAGTGTGCTGGAATGAGCCAAAATTTGCACGGGCTGTGATATATGCATCGGATAAACAAAGACAGACGGCACTTACCATAATACTCACATCGACCGAAACTCTCACCGGCCTGCATTGGTGTGAGTTGTAATGGTAACTTGTGCTAATCTTATCAAGGAAGAAATCTGTGAGCGACAACATAATCAGGATTATTATCGTACTACAGAAGAGATCAAAGAAGTGCAGCAGGGCATGGAATTTCTTACCTCATGTTTCAAAATTCTTGTTGAGAATCTTTTTCTTAACATGAAATTGTCTAGGGAAAATGATTACCCATGCTGCATGACCAAAATCTGTTAACACCACTGATGTTTAGGTTGGGTACACTAATGGACTTCATCTTTGGATAACAGTGGCTAATAGATGAACTAATTTCTCTGAAAATGGCAGTGTCCTATGATGAAGTCAGACTTATGAGAACAAGATGTGTACTGGGATACCGCCTCCCAAGCTTTAAAATACAGGACGGTCTGATGATGGCTTAATGATAACAAGCGTGAAAATCAAAAAGCTTAGTAGCATGTGTACGCTTCACTGAAAACACAAGTGAAATTGTAAAAGCAAAACGTTCGCATTGCCGCTGTAGTGCTGTTTCTATGTTGTACTTCACTCCTTAAACACCAAAATACAAACATTGTCCCCTACTTCACACTACTTTATGAGAAAACCTGAAAAGTCTGATCTGGCACATGCCCTACAAAAATCCCTACAAAGATACTACAATGACCTTCAAAACTGTACAAAGGACTGCAAGTTATTGATGGCAGATGCCGTTATAAAAGGTTAAAGGTAGAAAGGGTATCGGCTACAAGCAGATAGTAGAGGCCCACAAAACATTCATAATGAAGAAATATGTCATTTTTTATGTCTCTGACAGCCATTTAATTTAAGAACAAAGATTGCTGGTGGATATGCGTATGCATACATCCCCTCTCCAAGCTGATAGCTAGCGCAACTGTTGTTATAGCGCTTGGATCTGGAATCGGAGAGAAGTATGTCATCTTCACATTCTTCTTCATTGCGAATAGATTGATATTGGGCTTGCTCAAATGGTTGAACAGACGATTCACCACACATTGATTCAGTTGCCATTCCTTTGGCAATATACTCATCCTGCGGCTCAAGGAGTCCACTAGAAGATTTAGCCTTCCCAATACATAAGCTGCTTTCAGGGTAATCCCATGATCTAGGTAGGCATCAACACAGCAGTTTCCATGTCATCCGCCCTGACAGTTAATATAAGTCACTACTGTTGAGTTTTCTGATTGAACAAGAATGATCTTTCCCTGGACTTTCTTGGGTGTGTTCCAGTGCTAAGATTACTGCTCTAATCTCTAGCAGGTTGATGTGTTCTATTGACTGTTCCAGATGCCAAAGCCTTGATATTTTATATTCTTCCAGGCATGCTCCCCAGCCCTCCATCGTTGTAAACCATGATTTGAAGGTGGGGAGGAGACATCACCACCATAAGGAGATTTTCTCTTTCTATATCTCAACCATTGAAGGTGGTGAATAAGAATTTCTAACACTGACACCCTTGAGTATAGTGAGCCTGCACTGTGTCATGAGAAATAACTGGATAGGCCGTCTGCATAAGGCCATCTGTGGTATGACTGGCTCTACAGAGACCATCAACCCCAGCATTCTCAAGTAGACCTGTGTCAGGACTGTTGCACATTTACTGAATTACTGAAACGAGTGTTTCCACTCTTTCCTGAGATGGATAAACATATCCTATCTCCAGATCAAAGAACATGTCCAGGTAAACACATTTCTGGGATGGAACCAGATCTGATTTCCAGTAATTTATTATCCAGCCAATATTGACAACTGTTTGAAGATTAGCTGACAAATTCGGTTTTGTGTGTGCTTTTAACAGCCCATCATCTATGTACGTGTGGGTTGCTATGTTTCTCCTGTGAATGTATGTTGTGACAGCAAGGACCACCCTGGTGAAGACCCGAAGAGCTGTCATAATTCTGAACGGGAGCAAAGTTGAATTCCCATTCGCGGCCCTGGAACGCAAATCTCAGGTACCAGCAGAAACGTCTGGCCATGGGAATGTGAAAATATGCAGCCTTTAAATCTATGGATACTGTCAACATTACAGCTGAGGATAAGACACAGTGGACAAAAGTGAAGAAGGACTGATTGCAGCTGTAGGATGTTTCTACTACTACGGCCACAGAATACAGTAATCATACATACATACAAACATACATACATACATACATACGTGCGTACTGGTCGGCCAATCCTTGACTTACTAGTCTTGGTGCGGTGGTCCAGTGGAAAGATGCCTGGTTGCTGATGCTATGCGGTGTTGCAGAATGGCGGTTCGATCCCCCGACCGTGAGATGGTGATCAACAAATTAAACTAACGGGTGCATCACTGTCGGCTAAGTTAGCACATGGAAATTGAAACCGCACGTTGCCGGTGCGTCAATAAAATAAAAATACGTACGTATGTACGTACGTATGTACGTACGTACGTAGGTACGTACGTAGGTACGTACGTACGTACGTACGTACGTACGTACGTACGTACGTACGTACGTACGTACGTACGTACGTACGTACGTACGTACGTACGTACGTACGTACGTACGTACGCACGCACACATACATACATACTGTCAACATTCCCCGTTTTAGTATGAGGGATTGTTTTTCTTCGTCTATATACAACCGCTGTTCTGGATATCTTGGAATTTGAGTCCAAATAGGAAATGGAGACAGCACCAGTGGCAAATTGTGTGTTTATAATCTGACAAACCCTTTCCTTCTGAACACCCATAAATATAGTTTCAACACATTTCTATAAGAAACCTACTGAGTATTTTGGAAATAAATTGACTGAAAGTTGTTGCTGTCTATGGCAGAAACAACTTTCGCTTTGATGGTTTTCAAAATAGTCATCAGGAATTACATAACTTAGTAGATTAAAATACTCTTAACATGTATATGGAATGGAAGCAGTTAAATCGATTTGTTTCATTGAATTGCATAATCCTGTATTCATAAAAGTATTATTATTAACAATTTGATATTTTCTGACAAATTAGAAATGTTTTTAGACATGGTCTGAATTTATGTGTAACATGTTTCTTAACTACATATCTGTTTACTATAGATACAACTAGGTATAAAATGTGAATGATTTTGTTATATTAGACAGATATAGAATTAGAGAGATATATATGTAGTGATTAGAGTGACAGACAGATAGATTTAGAGATACATATAAAGATTAAATGACAGATTGCTAAAGAAAATTAGAGATAAATAATTATTGTTTGTAAAGTTTCATATCATCAGTATATCTTTTGAAGCAAAGTTTGGAATCATTAAAAGTTCAGTATCACCAATATTTGATGAAACGTCTTGCTTATTGTCTATTAGAGTGTCTTCACCTGTCCTCTCATCCTGAAGAGTAGCAGAGCTATTTCCACCCAGCTAATCCCCCGTGTTCTCATATAGGTGGAAAATAGCCCTGTAACACAGGCACAAGTTGGCAATGGCAAACTTGCACCTTGTCCTTAACATTCTGGTGACACTTCACTTAAAACAGTCCAAAGACAGGTTGATACCATCTTGTATGGCCCTTTGGACTGTCATAGGTGAGCTCTGTACAGAGGCTGCAAACACCACTTGCAACAAATTATAAATCTGTGAGAGAGCAGAATTGGATTCTCATACTTTCCTCTGAGTCACGGTGTGCGGTATTGGCTGAATGCATAGCATTAGCGCACAATGGTCCTGTGTCAGAACGGATACCTGGCCACGCATCTTCATCTAAAACTCTGCGGTCATCCGCACCCAGATTTGGAACCATGCCATATTTCAGGAATTGATTTGCTGAAATATGACAATGCCGTGAATCTTTACAGGGGGTGGGCCTTCTCAAGTTTCCTGTGCAATTTGAATGCTTCCTCTGCCTCATGACATTGGAAACCATGTGTTAAGCATAAGTTAGCGACGGAAAATGACAATTTCCGATAAATCTTTCACAAAATCTAAGATTTTCACCCAAAACATTTATGAATCAAAATTCTGAATGGAGATTCTGGTGCCCATCACCACAGGATCCTTTCAGCCAAATTTGGTTGAAATCACTCAGAATGGTAAGGAGAAGAAGCATTTGGACAATTTCCGATACATTTTCATAAAATCTAAGATTTTCACCCAGAAAATTGATAAATCAAAATTCTAAATGGAAGTTCTGGAGCCTACCACAATAGGGTCCTTTCAGCAAATTTGGTTGAAATCCCTCAGTATGGTAAGGAAATGAAGCAATCTGACAATTTCCAGTACATTTTTCATAAAATCTAAGATTTTCACCCAAAAAATTGATCAATCAAAATTCTGAATAGAAGTTCTAGAGCTTAGCACCATAGAAGCCATCTAGCCAACTTTGGCTGAAATATGTCAAGCAGCTATGGAGGAGTAGCATTTTGACCATTTCCGGTAGATTTCCCATAAAATCTAAGATTTTCAGCCAAAAGATTGATCAATCAAAATTCTGAATAGAAGTTCTAGAGCTTAAGCACCATAGAATCGATCTAGCCAAATTTGATTGAAATATGTCAAGCAGCTATGGAGGAAGTAGAATTTTGACCATTTCTGGTAGTTTTTTCATAAAATCTAAGGTTTTCACCCAAAAAATTGATCAATCAAAATTCTGAATAGAAGTTCTAGAGCTTAAGCACCATAGAATCGATCTAGCCAAATTTAGTTGAAATATGTCAAGCAGCTAAGGAGAAGTAGCATTTTGACCATTTCTGCTATTTTTTTCATAAAATCTAAGATTTTCACCCAAGATTTGATCAATCAAAATTCTGAATAGAAGTTCTAGAGCTTAGCACCATAGAAGTCATCTAGCCAAATTTGGCTGAACTATGTCAAGCAGCTATGGAGGAGTAGCATTCTGACCATTTCCGGTAGATTTTTCATAAAATCTAAGATTTTGACCCAAAAAATTGATCAATCAAAAGTCTGAATAGAAAGTCTAGCGCTAACCACCATAGAATCGATCTAGCCACATTTGGTTGAAATGTATCAAGCAGCTATGGAGGAGTAGCATTTTGACCATTTCTGGTATTTTTTTCATAAAATCTAAGATTTTCACTCAAAAAATTTATCAATCAAAATTCTGAAAAAAAGTCTGGGGGGTACCACCATAGGATCCTTTCAGCCAAATTTGGTTGAAATCAGTCAAACCGTTAAGTAGAAGCGATTTGATGGATGGACAGACGACAGACGGATGGACAGCCACCATGGCATAAGCTCACTTGGCCTTTCAGGCCAGGTGAGCTAATAAACAGCAGGGCCTAGTAATCATTGTTTAGAATTGATTCAATGTCATGAATGATGTCTAGGTGTCACTTGGATCGAAAAGTCCATCCATGAACAGAGGAATCTATTTCCAGTTATTCCCCCCCCCCCTTTTCTAACTAAGGTTTTCCCACATTTTACAAGTGTTGTAATCAATTTGTAACTTTGAAACTGAAATTCAGGAATCTAAATTTCAAGGTAACTATACAGGTAAGCTGTTGGCAGCAACATCTTCCAGTAAAATTAGTTTTAAACTATTCAACAGAATGTTTTTTAACTTGTAAATCGATGAAAGACATACAATGCCTACACTTTCATGACAGACATTTTGATTTTCATGACAGAGCCATCACTTTGATTGTGAGATCAACTAACATGTGATGTACTTCACTATGACATCATATGTACTTGAGTAACAGCTTCTATACATTTATTGAGATACTATAACTACAGTGTACAAATGACTTACCATGCTCCAATATTATATCAGCATTACATTCGTAATTGATGGGCAAGGAATGGATCTTTCCATTTTTAGCTATACCCCGCCCATCTCTAGTTAATTCCATCCACACCTCGCTCGTGTTGGGATCGATCCATCTCTGAACTCCCTGACCATCACTTTCCAGAAAACTATACAGGTAAACTGTTGACTATTTTGAAACTAATTTGACTGGTTATGCCTATGGCAGCAACACCGCACTGTCAAATTAGTTTTAAAATCGTCAACAGCATGTTTATTAAATAGTAGAGACATACAATTCTTACAACGTGTCAGAGTATTAAGAGATAAAGACGGGCCTAATAAAATCATTTATAATGTAATGATTATAACATCATCCTACACATGGCTTAGCTGATTATGATGTCATATGATGTCAGACAATAGATGGATACTCTGGAAAGGTGAATTCCACCATCATCTATTTTGAAAATATGATTAATGAAAACTTTCTCCTTATATATGACACCAACTGCATATTATATAGGAAAAATTTCCAAAATGAACAACAATAAACAAGATATGAATGCATGCAATAAGCTTACACCTTCTCCACGCATACAAGGTACTTACCATGCTAGCTATGGCTGTGTTGAGCTTAGCAAACTTTTCATTAAATCTACTCTCATCAAACTCCTCAGTCAATAAAGAGCTTAATTCTGGCTCCAGATACCTATAAATGACACAAGAATAGATGAATAAAATATATACAGCAATCAGGGCTGGGGTCAAATACTTTCAAAAGTAATTAAATACAAATACAAATACTTTGGAATTCTTCAAATACAAATACTTGTTTTTTTGCAGAGTATTTAAATACAAATACAAATACTTAGGGTAAGTATTTGAAATAATTCTCAAATATATGTACTTCTTACATGTCTTATAGAAGACCAAAGTATGGTACAGATGTAACTCTGGTGATGGACACCCAGACATTCAAATTTACATGAGTACAGACAAGCATAGATACCAAACTAAGGGTGCAAAATGAAACAAGTATCACTTTTATGAATGGAAATATTATGCAAGGAACATGTCTATGATATCAGTATCTTATTTTTGACATATTTGTGGATTAAATTAATTGTATACATATCTAGGGTCAGGTTCGATGAGTTAACCATAGTTAAATATAGTTGACTAGATCCCAGCCAAAGTTGAAATAGTAAACTAGCTGGTAAAGTTAGTCAACCACCATCCTGAATGGTTAATGCAAGATTATATCAAATTCAAAATGGCAGATAACCTTCGCTTTCAACGTTTAAATACACATAAACATGTAAATATTTCAATATCTAATTTAAGTTTGATGAAACTATACTTTCCTGATGTATGGCAATGTTCTCAAGGCCTATTCCCTTCCCACTATATCTCAAATGGACACCATTAGATGCTTTAGCATGCTACATGTAACATACTCATTGTCATAGCATCATAGGGCGGAGAGGTTGGGTCCGTGTTAGGGAGGTAAGTATAACCACTCTCTCATGAAAAAAGAAATCTGTGATTTCATTTATTTCACTTCAAGAGATATACTTACCTCCCTAACACTCTTATGATATTGCCAGAATTTGTCAGTGAATCCGGCGGGAGGGAGGTGAGGTCAGAAGACCAGCTCATCCCTTGCGTATGAAGCACTAACATCTGAAATTGTGTAACACACAATCAGGAAATGATTGAACATCGGCTAACACTACCGATTGTTGAAAGTAATGATCGAATGTCAAATGCCCTCAACCCGCCCTTCTTTTGGGAAAGGAGAAGCTATGACTTCAATGTCCCATATGCTCTCTAAGTACTGGTGCAAAGTACTATAGGACATGAGATGAAAAAGCTTCATTTTCGTATACTCTCTGTAAATGAACCACATAATCAATACGTACCATTACCATTTTAGAAAAAAAATGGGTAAAAACATGACAATAATATTATGCAACACCAAGATGCAAGACTGACCGTAAACATATAAGCCATGTCCATCCAGTTCCCTTTGGTGAAGAACAATGCCGTTTATGCGATTGTTACCATAATTAAAATGTGCTGTCTGAAGACAGTGAGCGCACCTTATCTACACTATATACACCTGATCATCTTTTGAGACACGATAAGGCAAGAGGATTAGTGGTGTCACGGAGGTGATGGTCGGTAAAACTTGACTCACAGTGCCACTGGGCTACCGACATAATGTCATCCACCAGCACCCTGTTAAACATGGCGGTGGATGCCTCTATGCCACGGACACTGTGAGCCTTGGCTAAGTCAACTTGATTACCAGTGGCGGATTTGTGGCAAAACTGGATACATTCCACAATCCAGCTAGATATAGTGTCTTGAATCCCGGCCATGGGGTTCAATATATGACAACCATAATGAAGTGGGGTCCCCCGCCATTCCTGGGTCCATTGTTTGTACCTATTTAATGCGCGAACTGGACATCAAGCTTTTGAACTAGGATCAAACTAGTCAATGCTGGTAAAATAATAGGTTTACCTGGGTATTTCAGTGACTGGTTCTTAGCCATGAAATTAATCCTAGATAAAAGCCTAAGGCCTTCCCCCCTAACCACAAAACGGTCAACCTCAGTGGACACGGCATGAATTTCGCTTCTCAGCCTTGCAGAGGCTGCAGCAATTAAAAATAATTTTAAGTGTCAACAGTTTCATAGAAATAGAACTTAGTTATAGAGGTAAACTCCAAGACGGAATTGCTGGTGGATTTCTCGGTCTTAGATTGCTCATGCCTTTAATTAAAGTATTCAAAGAACATACTTTGTCACTTCCCCTATCAGCCAAGCAAGGGATACCTGACATTAAAGCTGACTTGTAGCCAGCAATAGAGTTAGGCTTGGGGTTATAGGCATCATACAGGTGACAGAGGAAATCGGCTACTACCTGAATAGATGCATCCATTGGATTAGCATCTCTCTTTGGGCACCATTCTGCAAATGTGTTGATTTTATAGTCATATGCTCTGGAGGTTGACCCCTCTTCTGGTTTTTGCCATAAACATGGCTGCTTGCTCAGAAAAGCCCTCCTTAATTGCGGATTCCTTGACAACATCCATGCAGTCAATTTGAACATTGATGGGTTGTTGTGAAGGGACTTGCCCTAGAAAATAATATTGTCCATCAGAGGCAGCGGAACCGGATTGCAGACCAGAAAGTCCAGGCCCATTCCATGTCACGTGTTACATTTCAGAGAAAATTTTTATCATATAATGTGTCAAAAAAATATTTTTAGAATAAGATAAGAAATATTTATAGTACCATATGTTGGCATGAGGTATTGAGTCTTGAATTACAGAGAAACATTTGGACTATATACAGTCCCTTTTCCTATGTAATTTATTTTGTTACTATCATGTGTGTTACATCAGACGATTTTTTGAAAAATTATTCTATCTTATTGACCCTAAGCTCTGTCATGTGTATGGATTATTTGCTTTGAAGTAATATTATTTCATTTCTATGGATAGTTATCTAGCTCTGTCAATGAATAGTTTCTAGATCAACAACATTTAGATACTTCTAATTTAATGTGAAACTGTGTCACGTGTGTTACGTCGCATGTGTTACATAAAGGACTTTCCTTTTAAAACAGTCTTTAAATACACATTTAACGCTCATCTGCAAAATTAACATCTTTTTTGTCTTATTACACTTCAGGAATGGTAGTATGATGTTATACATCATGGGGTAACTTAGCTAGCATAACTAGTGAAGATATATTGGCAATCGTCACAGATGGTCAATAATCAGAGTTAAAACATGATTTACATGTATGATCAAATTGGTAGTCTGGTTAATTATATACAGTACTATGTATTTCACTCAACAGAATATGTACAACGTCATATGGAATAGGGGTGACTGATGGCAATGAGGAATCGGCAAAATCACTAGTGTGTGCACAAATAATGAGCAAAAGAATAGATTCAAATACTGCATTAATTTCAGACATCAAAAGTTACAGCACTACAGTGAACTACGTGTAATACCTGGAGTAACAGTGATGCTCATGACATCCAAATGTACTATTGAATTTGCTGACACACCACATGGGATAAATATCAGAAGATTCCAGCCATATAAGTAAAATGAATATCATTAACTACAATAACGGGAAAAATCTAAACCTCTGAAAGTAGGACCAGTTACATGTTTTGGATTTTACATTTATGCATTGTCTTGGAGGTTGCAAACCCCATAACACACTCAAGTCAATGACACATGCAGGCTGTAGAGTGGGTAATTGTCCTATAGGTAACTGATTTACTGTTCCTGGAAAACTGACTCATTATTGTTGATACAGGACTAAGTGTTATGAATGATTTACTGTTCTAGGGACATGGCTTGTTTCAGCTATATCGATTGACGATGAGTTAGAAAATTTATGAAAAGCAGGCTGTCTAGTTCTGGTATTTGTAGCAACTATACATGCAAAATATAAATTTAGTGTTGGAATTTACTAGCTTTCGTTATCATTCTAGTATGA
This sequence comes from Chaetoderma sp. LZ-2023a, assembly GCA_034401795.1. Classification (NCBI taxonomy): domain Eukaryota; kingdom Metazoa; phylum Mollusca; class Caudofoveata; order Chaetodermatida; family Chaetodermatidae; genus Chaetoderma; species Chaetoderma sp. LZ-2023a. The sequence continues at coordinate 58,566,564 of CM067370.1, read as the reverse complement.
AATTTCAGCCCATAAAACCATCATTAAGCTAATGGTACATATAGACGAACTCGACACACATGCCAGGTATGCATAGCCATGTTCTGTTTGGGATTAGTGTGACTCGAGATAGATAGAATGAATTTAACAGTTACTTGGTACTTTTATTCCGCATTATGTTTTATCTGTAATGTTGCCATCTTACTCATTATATGTGGCTGCTAAATCAAGCCTTGATCTGCTGTAACACACGTGAAGCCACACTGTAATTCTTTGTATATTGTCCAGGAAACTTTAAATGACATGGATTTAATTTATTCATATAAGTAAGATACATTTCTTCTAATGCTGATTCATAGAGCTCTGAAAAGCAGCTAAGACATTTAAATTTGCATGATATAACTAAAGAAATCATGTCATAATTTACTAAACAAGGGCCATCAGAAGACGGCATATCCCCCCGGATCCAAACATTTCAGATAAACATACATCGTAGCTAAACTGTAGTTGTGTTGACATCTTGAAATGATTGCCAGAGATGGACGGACCGACAGACTGACACACATACATTCTATACAGACGCATGGATGTACAGGTATACGGATAGCACATGCACATCTTCAAGTGGTAATGAGAATCCTTACTAAGTTTCAATAGAATCACAGCTAAATTGTAGGAGTTGCGTTGACAAGAAATGATTGGTACTGCAGTTTATGTATCGGCTTAAAGGTATTTAAAGGGTAATAATGCTGTAATGAATAATTTTCTGGCCGCGAAAAAAGCACATGCACATCTTCGGATGGTAATGACTAGATTTACCATGTTTCAAAAGAATTGTAACTAAACTGTTGCATTGACAAGGATGGACCGACAGACGAACATACATTTTGGACAGATGGATGGATGTACAAGTATACGGATAGTACATGCACATCTTCATGTCGTAATGATAACACTTACCAAGTTTCAAAAGAATCGCAGCTAAACTATAGGAGTTGCGTTGACAAATGATTGGCAGTGCAGTTTATGTATTGGCTTTAAGATATTTAAAGGGTAATAACTCTGTAATGAATAATTTTTTGGGCACGAAAAAAGCACATGCACATCTGCACATGATAGTGATAATGTGGACAAAATTTAAAGTTAATCCATTGAGACCTCTAGTTGTGTTGACAAGAAATGATTGTCAGAGATGGATGGACTGACACACGGACATACATACATTTTGGACAGATGGATGGATGTACAGGTATATGGATAACACATGATACTGATAATGTGGGCAAAATTTAAAGTTAATCCACTGAGACCTCTAGGAGGAGTTGTGTTGACAAGAAATGATTGTCAGAGATGGATGGACTGACAGACGGACATACATACATTTTGGACAGATGGATGGATGTACAGGTATATGGATAACACATGATACTGATAATGTGGACAAAATTTAAAGTTAATCCACTGAGACCTCTAGGAGGAGTTGTGTTGACAAGAAATGATTGTCAGAGATGGATGGAGTGACAGACAGACATACATACATCTTGGACAGACGGATGGATGTACAGGTATACGGATAGCACATGCACACCTTCACATGGGAATGATAACACGTACCAATTTTCAAAAGAATCCGAGCTAAACTGTAGGAGGAGCTGCGGTGACAAGAAATGATTGGCAATGCAGTTTATGTATCGGCTTTAAAGGACAACTAATCCCATCTCTTGATAGCTATTCAGGTGATCTAACACGCTGGTCATAAACTATCCAGGTAATTTTAAGCCTTTTATCATGGCGCTAAGGAAAGATATTCAGGCTTTAGTAGTTAAATGTTGGTAAAATTTCTACACCCTATGATGGCCGTCATGATTTACTTTTTAACCAATCAGAAACACCCTAGTGTGTCTGCCTCGGTATATACGCTCAGTCATAGAGGCTCCAGCTATAGTTTGGCAATGTGGTATAAAAGCAATCCTACAGGTAAGCTGTTGAATATTTTGAAACCAATTTGATTGGAAGTTGTTGCTGCCATAGGCAGCAACAACTTCCAGTCAAATTAGTTTCAAAATATTCAATGGGATGAGCATTACATAATAAAGAATGTGATGCATTGGAGCTTACATGACATCACACACAATAGCTTGAGGAGACAAAATGGTGTCGATCACTGTTCAACATTTACTCGATATTACAAAACAGATAATTGCGATACAGATCAGGGAATGTGACAGGGTATGAATGATATGGAATCTATAAACCATATTCTATCGGTGCAATACAACATTTGAGATGAGATTAGCATCGCTTTAAGATATTTATAAAGGGGGATAACCCTGTAATGAAGAATTTTTCGGTCGCGAAAAAAGCACATGCACATCTGCACATGATACTGATAATGTCGACAAAATTTAAAGTTAATCCATTGAGACCGCTAGGAGGAGTTGCGTTGACAATAAATGATTGGCAATGCAGGTTATGTATCAGCTTTAAGATATTTAAAGTGTGATAACTCTGTAATGAACAATATTTCTGACGCGAAAAAAGCACATGCACATCTGCACATGATACTGATAATGTGGACAAAATTTTAAGTTAATCCATTGAGATCTCTAGGAGTTGCGTTGACAAGAAATGATTGTAAAAGATGGATATAGACTGACAGACGGACATACATACATTTTGGACAGACGGATGGACGTACAGGTATACGGATAGCACATGCACACCTTCACGTGGTAATGATAACACTTACCAAGTTTCAAATGAATCAGAGCTAAACTGTAGGAGTTGCGTTGACAAGATGGGGGACAGACAGATGGATGGACAGACAGATGGATGGACAGGCGGGCAGAAAAATGGATGGACATGCTGATCGCTATATGCCCCCTTCTTCCAGACCAGGGGGATAAAAATGAACATTTAATAAAACCTGTGATTAATTCATGAAAGAAACTTACATTTCCTAGGAAAACTAATGTAATGCAGTTGAATATTCAGCTATTTGAACTAGAGAATAGACTAGTCAAATCCTGTAACACACATGATGTCACATGTGTTACATTTTAATCATGTTGACTCTTCACATTATTTCTTCAAAAATGTTTTTATAATGTATGGCAAATGATTGCCCAAGATGACGGCTTTAGATATTATACTAAAAGGTTTAACCTTATTCATGTAGACTTGGCGGAAAAACTTTATATAAATGTGTCATGTGTGTGACAAGATCATGATTGCTGTATAATAAAACTGCCATGCAATTTGAGGTTAATTTCTCAAAATACCATTAAATCCCTTAAAACTAAATATAAATGCAAGCAAATTAGAACAACAGAATCATATAATATATATATATTTCTCTATGATTTATTAACAATGTTATGCAATGAATTTGAATGCTGATAATTTTATGATGGCGCTGCCACCACTGTTAACTTCATGTTATTTCTGTCATTTGAATATTCCCAAGAAATAATAAAACAATTTCATTGCCAAAAAACAACCTTTTATTTTTTTATTTTGGTACCACTTTCCATGGAATGGGCCTCCAGCAGATCCGTATACCATGATCGCCTTGGCCAATTCGGGGCGATCAGTAGCACTTGGCACTCCTCCAGCCTGATTTTCTGAATAATTTTTGGAATCAGGTATTGCTGGTGGGAATGCGTATGCATACATTCCCTCCCAGCTGATAGCTAGCTCAGATCTGGAATCGGAGAGACGTACGTTGTCATCTTCGCATTCTTCTTCATTACGAATAAATCTATGTTGGGTTTCCCCAGTGGTCGAACAGATGATGCGCCACACATTGATTTAGTTCCGTGGGCAAAACACTCATCCTTCGGCTCAATGAGTCTGCAAGCAGATTTAGCCTTCCCGGAATGTGAACTGCCTTCAAGGTGATCTCATCATCTAGATACCAGCAAAGCCGTTTCCATGTCATCATACAGAGACTGGGTGACTTCATTCTTCCCTGGAGGTTTATGTAAGTCACTACTGTTGAGTTGTCTGATCGAACCAGAATTATCTTGCACTGGACTTTCACTAAAAAATGTTCCAGGCCCTGCATTACTGCTCGTAATTCCAGTAGATTGATATGTCCCGGTGACTGATCCAGATTCCAAAGCCCTGATGATGTGGCTTCTTTCAAGCAAGCCCACATCCCTCCATTGATGCATCCGTATACATCATTATCTGAGTGGGGGGAGGGGGTGAGCATCACCCCTGCCAGGGGATTCTCTCTTTTCATTCACCATTGAAGGTGATGAATAACAGGCTCCAACACTGACACTTTTGAGTCCAGTGATTCAGTACTCTGGCACCACTGTGTCATGAGAAATAACTGGATAGGCTGCCTTCGCAAGGACTGGCTCTAGAGAGACTATCAATCCCAGCATTCTCAAGTAAACCCGTGCCAGCACATAGCGACTGCTGCACACAGTCTGAATGACAGAGATGAGTGTTTCTACTCTCTCCTGAGATGGGTAAACATACCCGATCTCCAGATCGAAGAACAGGCCCTGGTAAATAAACTTCTGGGATGGAGTCAGCTCTGATTTTTGAAAGTTCATTATCTAGCCTAGATCTGTCAAAGTTTTCAAAACTATTTCCAGATTTGCTGACAAACTTTCCTGATTGTGTGCTTTTAATAGCCAGTCGTTGGTGTAAGTGTGGACTGCTTTGCTATTCCTGCGGAGATATGCTGTGATTGCAAGAACCACCCAGGTGAATACCCGAGGAGCTGTCGAAATACCAAAGGGTAGAACTTTGAATTCCCATTGGCGACCCTGAAACTTGAATCTCAGAAACCTTCGAAAACTCCTCGCAATTGGAATGTGAAAATAAGCATCCTTCAGATCTATGGACGCTGTCCACATCGCTTCTCCAAACCCGCTAGCACTGTTTTGATTGTTTCCATCTTGAAACTTGGTGTGTCTATGAACTTGTTCAGTGTCTTGAACTTCAGAATTGGTATCCACCTGCCAGTGCTTTGTGTCACCAGAAACACAGTTGAGTAGACACCCGGCCAATTTCGCACCTTTTTGGAGTCCAGATCAGGACGAGAAACAGATGCAATGGCGGCCCTACTGCCCAGTCGGGATGGTACTCGGCTGAAAGCCATTGCAAGACCAAGCGGTCCTGAGTTAACTACTCCCACTCTTGCTTGTAAAAGGCTAAGCAACCTCCCACGGGTCCACCTAGGGATAGAGGTAGACACGAGTAATGCAAGAGCAGCACTGTCTCTGGCTCCGGTAGCACTAGAGTGGCTTCCGAGGCACCAGGCCTGTCAGGCACGGTTACCACGACCAGTTCCGTGCGCGCCTCGGCCAGCGCCGCTCGCACCGTGGTGTGTGGGCTGCTGCCTGGCTGGCTGCGCTGGAGGAGCCTGTGCAGCGGCCAGATCGACTCTGTGCTGGCATGGTCGTGGCCTACGCTGCGCTGGTGGCTGACCTCTGACTTGACCAGCGCCATTACGGGCCTCCTGCGGGCAGTACGCAGGAGGCACTGCGCGAATGCACTCTCTACGAACGACTTCAAATTGCTCCCATAGCACCCTCTGATTGTTCACTAGAGTGACTGTCTCCTGGAGGTGTCTACATCCCTCACCTCAAAACAGACCAAGACCCGACATAGGTGTACGCAGTAACCTATTCTAAAGATCCTGTGACAGGCATACACTGCTGGGCAAAAAAAATGAGGCAAACATGATTTATCATATTTTTTATGATTATTCTTTCATGTTAATAAATACAGGTGAAATAAGTGACAATTTTACATAATATTGTATGCATTGTCTGTGTGCGGGGTACCACGGGAGTGTGGACGCTCCATGGAAAATGTAAAGTGGGAACCTTGGTCCATCACTCCTGCCCCAAGGTCAACCGACGAGGCAAGCCTCCAGCCAGGTTCTACTGGAGCCACCTCTGAATCTTTATGGAAAACTAGAAAACTTGATTCAGAGGTGGGGATTATCTGACCGGGGCCAGACTAGGAAAAGTATGAATTACCTGGTCCAGGAAGTATGTTGCGAAGCAACTCTGGTACCAGGTCCTTAATTGTCTTCTTCATCTCCCCCATCATCTCAACATGGAAGGCCTCCATGTCCGTGGACATGGTGGCTTTCCTCTTACCTTTTCCACCTCTTACCTTTTCCACCATGTACACCCTCGCACTCCTTGAGATGTTTCTCCTCATCACACGCCCTGTCCTTCGCCTGCAATTTAACAAATTCAGAGAATAAGTCAGCCCCACCCCACCCCACTGTTTACAAATATCACATTTAAGGATGGGACTACAAGTACTACAGATATGTGGAGCAAACTTGGGCTTTAGAAACTTCCCACAGGAGCCACAACCACTCGTCTTCTGAAAAAGTTATAATATGAAGACAATGAGTTTTTTAGTAATAGGTTAAAAAATTACGTAACAGGGAGCAATAGTACGTAAATAATTACTTAAAAATAAAGTTGCTAAAGATAAACAAAGCCGATACATAATGAATTGCTGATAGTAAACAAAAGGTTGAAAATGCCATCATATCTTATTTAAATAAATTCAAGATAATCATCACCTGAAAACATCATCCAGGTGTAAAAGACGAATTGTATTCAACGCACAAGAGCATAAACATGTAAGAAGAATAAGGTGACAACCTATGCCAACCAACAGAGAAACATAAGAAATTAAATAGGCAGCAGATTTATAGCAATATTTTCAAATATTTTAGAGTGCCATATCTTCATAATTCTAAAGTACCGTAATTTCTCGACTAAAGGCCGCCCTCGAATATAGGACGCTGTCCCAAATTTGACCAAAATCCGCCCAAAAAACTTATAATCAAGTATAAGACGCTGTTAAATTTAGAAAAAACGTACCTTTAAAAAATCGAAAATTGGTATCAAAAATAACCATCACTCAGCGCTTTGTCTAATGCATGATTAAAATTATCATGGTGGAAGAGAAATTATTAAATAGGACCGCCTAAATATCATGTATCTTTAATAAAGATTGTTTATTACATCAAAATCAATTTAATTTTGGCATAAAATTTCTCCTTGAAATCATACAAATCGCGTGATAGAAACAGATTGTAATGGCTCTTTTGCATTTGGAGGCGCTGTGTGATCCTATGCGCTAACAGGAGTTAGTTATCTGGCTCTTTTGTGATTGGAGGCGCTGTGTAATCTTAAGCGTTAACGGGAGTTGGTTCTAAAACGGGTATGGGAATATTCAGATGGTCACTAGTTGTAATGACTCTTTTGCGTTTGGAGGCGCTATGTGATCTTATGCGCTAACGGGAGTTGGTTATCTGGCTCTTTTGTGATTGGAGGCACTGTGTAATCTTATGCGCTAACGGGAGTTGGTTATCAAAAAGGTACGGGAACATTCAGTTCCTACTGCGCAATGATGATATATAGCAATTTCCGAGTCCAGAATATCTAGATCCGAGTACTCGCTCTAATTAGAATAAAGATCTTTTGCGATTGGAGGCGAATCATGTGATTTATACACGTATCTTTTCTCGACGCCATTTTATGTCAAATTCTGGATTAATTTTGATGTAATAAGTGATATGCATTAAAGAATAAGCAATATTTAGGTGCCCCAATTTAATAATTTCACTTCTGCTTGGTGTTTTTTTAGTATACATTAAACATAGTCGTCAGGCGGCGCGAATTGTCTAGGGTAACATTTAGTTCAATTTCCGTGGTATAATCTGTGAATTTTTAAGAAACATTTCGACCCAAAAATGTGCGGAAGGAATGTTCTCGATTATAGGACGCACCCCCCTTTCTAGTAGATGAATTTTGACCAAAAAACTGCATCCTTTAGTCAAATTTTTACGGTACCTGCATCTTTAGCATAGGCATACTACCATCCATATCCATTGCTCTTAAGTGATCTACCATTTCAAATGCCTCTCTACCATTAATAAAAAAGGGACCATGGGATAAGAGAGATAAGCTACAACTCATACGGTTAGCCATTGACTCTCTAGGCATCGACATTCCTAACAGGGAAGGGGGGAAAGGTGGAGAATTTCTACACACCTCATGTCCAGATCCATTCCAGGTACCTGTGGACACAAAAACAATGAGTGATTAGAAATTCAAGGCACCAGAATATAATTTCACCAGTTTAAAAGTTTGCTAAACATGTCTAAATTGAATCCTGGAAACATGTTACAATGCAAAATTCTGGCGAAAATTAGATGAAATATTAACTAAAGACACCTGATTGCTTGGTCCCTGCACTCCATCTGGTGTTCCAGCATGATCAGACATCTTAAATTATCCAAATTATTTCAATATTGAGCACAAATGAGCAAAACTAGCTAGGAAACCAGAAAAGCATGTTGCAGTAGGTCCATAAATTAGGAAGAGGAAGTGACAGCCTGCGCATGTGCAGAGTGGGGCCGGCATCCACATGGCTGTCAACTGACTCCCAGCCCAGTAGGGGCACCTAACTTTTGAAATCTGAGCTTTATTGAATGTAGGTAGATATTTTAGGAATATAAAAGAGTGTTTGGGAGGTAAATATACTCTTGAATTGAAACTGGATTTTCAATATGCCACCAGTGACTAACGGCCATATTAGATTTCGGATCATCAGCGATTTCGATAGGTTTCCTTCAAAGCAGTCCGCTAAACAGTATCGGAGTCATTGTCTGGAAACCAATCTTCAAGATGGACACTGGTGGCCATACTGGATTTCTGATCATCGTCGATTTCGAAAGGTTTCTTCCTCAGACCTAGTCAAGTCATCCTATGATGTTTCAATGCAATCCGATAAACAGTAGCAGAATGATCGTGCGGGAACCATTTTGCTGCCTGCCTTCCCATAAATGCCATCACATAATACCCCACAAATGTTTTTGGTGGCTATAAAATGACAAGGAGGCCATTGACAAGTTTTAAACAGCAACCAAATATGAAGACAGATGAAGGTATATATACCTGTGGTCTACCATTCTATGATATCATGTGACTCAAGAAGAACAGACCAAAGTGATGTAGCCGGTGACTGCCTGTTAGTGCTAAAGATGTGACCTAAATGTTCAGGAAAGCTACAGTCAAACAGATTTAACATCTCGGAGAGAACTAATTTTCCCCATCAACATTTTACAGTTCCAGCACTTCGACCCCTTAGCTTGCATTCCACTGATCATCTCAATATCTGTTCATTCATAGGATTATGCAACATATAATTCACTCATCACTCTTCATTACCAAAATATTTGTGTAGGCTGTGATTGCGCCAGAACAGCCAGGCCACCTACAGTTATCACCATTTCATTTTGAAGGCCATTTAACAGAATTTTGACTAAATTTGTCAAGATTATTTACTTAATAAAATTCTAGTCATCCAATTTTAAATTCCATAACGATTCAGCCAAAACTAGTATATGACTAGATTTTATCTATGAATCAACCGTGTTAAATTAAATTTTATCCGTTGAATGTCAGTATTAACTAATTCCATCATATAGACATACACGCATCCTCACCTATCAAACACCATCCACAATCCACTCCTTGATCAGGCGATATTCATTTCGAATAGGAGATTTTCACAAATATGACAATGCAAGGATTCTCAGCAGGTTTCCATTATAGCTTTCGATATTATTAGTTCAAGTAAGCGACTCTTGATCATTGGCAAGTGTCACTTCTGACTGTCGTAATCATACATTTGGTGGCAGACTATTTAATAGGTTCACCCTGAAAAATGGGCAGGTATCGCTTATAATTATATTTTAATTTAATCAACATAATTATAGCCTTCTTTGTACTTATTTTTGTACAACAATACTAAACTTGTTAACCATTTATAAAAAATCATCTTTAATATTCTTCCAATCATAAACAAACTAAATTGACCAACAATTTTTGAAAATACAATCATCAAAAATCATGCAAAATTAAAAATAAGGTCTATAATAGTAGTCTATTTACAAATTGAACACCGTATGTAGTAAAGGTGTAAATGAAGCCGAATCCTAGGTTAGGTCTGTGTGGCCACTTTTGTAGGGTTGGAAATTTTGCTAGTAATTTTCAGTATGTTATAAATATTCAATTTCACCAAAAAGCATCTTACCTGTCCAATTCCTTTTTAGCTTTTTTACTCAGAAGATCAATCTTTGTCATAACATTTACATGTGAGACTTCTAAGTTCACCATTGCTGATAATGCAGTCAGAATACCAGACACAAATTTGGATGTTTCAATCATAAACTGTGCATCAATGATGAAGACACCACACACATGAAAATCCAATGCTTGAAGGTGTTTTACAAATGTCTTCATCACAGGAATGTGTGTATACAACTCAATTTGTCCTGAGCAAGAAAAAATATTTATATCAAATAAATATCACCCTAAAATTAGCAGGATGCAATATCAAGAACAAGAGGCCCAAGGGCATATGACGCTCACCTGGAACATTAGTATTTGAACCATTTGCATTTAAATAGACATGATGGATAATTTTTGGAAAATCCAAGATGGCCACCAAAAATAATCGACCAAGCAAAAGTCTGAATAGACGTTCTAGAGCCTAGCACCATAGAACACATCTAACTAAATTTGGTTGAATTATGCCAAGCAACTAAGGAGAAGTATCTTGACAATTTCCGGTAAATTCTAAGATTTTCACACAAAAAATTAACCCATCAGAATTCTGAATAGCTGTTCTGGAGTCTAGCATGATAGGGTCCCTCTAGCCAAGCTTTGTTGAAATATGTCAAGCAACTAAGTAGCATTTTAAAAATGTCTGGTAAATTTTTCATAACATCTAAGATTTTCACCAAAAAAATTGACCAATCAAAATCTGAATTGATGTTCTGGAGGGTACCAGCATAGGATCCTTCCAGCCAAATTTGGTTGAAATCAGTCAAATCATTAAGGAGACGCGATTTGACGGATGGATAACCTTCATAGCATAAGCTCACTTGGCCCTTCGAGCCAGATGAGCTAACAATGAAAGGGTAAGAAATATTGGACAATATCACTACAACAACTTATAATTAACGAGCCTAAACCTAGCAGGCTTACTATGCCTGTCTTTGATGAGTTTTAAGCTTTTCAGGGAGCATATCTCTGGCAAATTTGAACAGATCGCCAAAATGAAATCAAGATACTTTAATATGTATGTATGATTACTTTAATATGGCCACTGGAAAAAGATATCAAATGTACCGGGTAGGTTTAAAACTCTCAGATATAGTTCAACCTATAAATTTTGTACAAATTTTAAACATTTCAGGTCAGATAACGCTCACAAATATGGACGGATCTCATCGAAAGAAAATCATGAGACTTCCTGACACACCTAAGACATGTCTACTTGTAGCCATTTCAAGCATACATACAAAATATGACAAACGATTTATGCAAGGCTTCAGTGATGCCCCTAGAAACCAGAGTTTTAAAATCTGAGAGATGGATTTTGAGCAATTTTAGTTTTAATAGTTTGATAAGATCTCTTAATTGCAATAAAGTATCACACAATCCATCTCTGAGTATTTAATTGTCTGTAAATCAGTTAATTACTATTCAGAGCAGCCAGTAGGATTTTAATTTGGCCTGAGCACTAATATGGGTGGATTTCATTGGGCATGACTTTTAAAGTCACAGATAAAGGGTAATCTAAAGCCCTGACTAAAACTAGTAGTGGTTTGGATTTTTATTGACCCCTTGTGACACCTGTGTTGCGCATTTTGAACATACAGTCTATGCAGCGATTGCTTGCTTTAAGTGGCTGTGATCACTTAAATATCAAATATAGAGGCGGGTAAGTGGTTAGGGATTTGAGCTCATAACTCTAGGTTCGCAAGTTCACTTCCCTGCTGATCCGCCACGTTGTGTCCTTGAGCAAGTCACTTAACTCTGCGCTGCTCCAGTCGACCTAGCTGTAAATAGGTACCTGCCGTGTGTGGCTGCCGGGCTTATACTGTCAACTGAACAGGGGATCAGATGTACAGCGTTTAGAGCATGCATCGGATGGAGCTCAGCGCAATATAAATGCACTATCTATCTATCTATCTATCTATGCTGTGAAAACAACCTATTTAGTAACACAAGAATTCTGCCAAATTAAATGTCTCGCCTGTCTCCTGTTTGTCACAGTTACCTTGACCTTTAACCTTCTGCGTCTCTCAATGTTATTCTGCTGCTTTCTAACATTCTAGGTAACCAGGTATCCAAGTTCAGTTGCAATAGGCTTAACCAATCCTGAAATATAAGCTGAAAAGTTTTGCTAAACCCAAAATCCTTAATGTTGAAAAAGCAGTTCTGTATCAAGTTCACAGTGACCTTGACTTTGTGACCCCAACGTCATCATGCTACTTCCTAACATTATAGTTAACCATGTATCCAAGTTCAGTTGCAATAGGCTTAACCAATCCTGAAATATAAGCTGAGAAGTTTTGCTAAACGCAAAAACTTAATGTTGAAATAACAGAGTTCTGTATCAAGGTCACAGCAATCTTGACATTTGACCTAGTGACCCCAACATCATCATGCTGCTTCCTATCATTATAGGTAACCATGTATCCAAGTTTAGTTGCAATAGGCTTAACCAATCCTGAAATATAAGCTGAGAAGTTTTGTTGACGCCGCCACCATCTGAAAAGTGATACCTATGTCTCGCTTTTTCTGCTTCGCAGGCGAGACAAAAACCATATCAAATTTGCTGAAAGTTCGAAACCAGCCTCCAATAGTCAATTTGTGCAGGCCAAAATTATTATATAAAACAACATATTTTTTCTAATAAATGTATGAATGTGCATTGTCCATCTTTTAAAGCTTAGTGTCAGAATCTATATTGAAATCTATGCTTGTGTTCCAGGATGAAATCGCGTGCAGTACCTCTTGAGCAATAGATAACAGGAACCAAACCTATTTTATGCTATTCGTGTGACCGATATATGTTGGAAAATTTATTTCAAGTTTGGTCAGGAAAGCTACAGTGAATATTCATTGTCAATACTCATTGGTAAGACTAATTTCATTAGACAACAGACAACTCTAATGTATATTTTGGTATATAATACTAATATCTGTAATGGACCTCTCAGACTGGACACTACTTGGATAATACTACCAAATGTTTATTGTGAAATTGGAAATCTATTGACATGAATAGCATTGTTCTAATGATTTGTATAAAGCGATTTTAGCAGATTTAGGTCGAAGTATAATGTAACTGAAGATAGTTCTATTTTACTGTGTCCCAGCTTTCTTCGACAAATTTCATTGATTTTATTGTGAATATCATAATACTTTGACAACTGGTGATAACTAGACTGTGCACAGAAATCATTGAAATTGTGGCCCTTTTCCTACCGGGTTAATTTGGATGGGTTCCATTGTGTGAAGCTGGTGGATCCAATGGATTTATTTATCCTTTTTCCATGGTGCAGAATTAGGATCTGTTAGATCAGAGGAGTCAAATGGCCTATCAGGAGTGGGAGGTGGCATAGTGGTTTTCTGCGGGGCAAACTTCTTTGAGATCTTGTCTAGGAAAATTTGTTTCTGTGGTGCCTCACTGACAGGTGAATTGTTAGAGAGCAAGTGTAAGCGGGTGTGTGGGCATGTGTGTGTGAAGTAATGTATCAAATGCATCCGCAATAAGAACCGTTGGAGGTTTGAGTAGAGGCTTCCCATGTTAGGTTCCACTATTATGGGACTGAAACCCAAGCCTTTGTCTAAGACACTTATGGTGCCGGGTCTAATTCAGTATTGGCATAGTTGTAGACAAAAGGGGATTAAAAAGTAAAAGATTGTTTATTTGTGGAATTGGTGTTTTTGCTGTTACAATTTAGCAATGCCACCAATATAGTTGTCTGAGTGTGCGCGAATAGGTTATGACAGGTAAAAGTTCAGGTTATCACATTTTGTCATAGATTCGCATGGACAGGAAAGTTGTAAACATGGAGTCAATTCCTGCAATTACGCAGGTCTGAAATAAGACTGAACAGTTCTTCTATGGCTTCCCAGCTGTTGTTATCCATCAGCAACTAGCGTTCTTATTGCCTCCATGGATGCACCTGGCAATACGATTCCTGTCTATTAGCGAATGTGGGGCACTGGGCATTGTCTGTTATGTCTGCCCCTCGGTTGAATTCTATCGTATCTGCCTCTCTGGTGCCTCACTGGTCTCCGGTTCCTCAGACTCATGGATTTTTGTTTCTTCTCGTGGTGTGAGCATGTGGTGCCTATGGCTAATGCTGCTTCTTTGGTGGTAGCTGCATTCGTTGCTTCTGAGAAGACCTTTTGGTAGTCGACAGTTTCTCTGTACTGAGTGGCCAGTTTGTTGGTGGTCTGTTTGGCTAGTAACGCTGTTAGTTTCAAGCCAAGATCTGTGAAGAGATCATACCATTTCAGCAAGGAAAACATTGTCATCATTGAAATGACTGGAGATATGACAAAGTAGCGACCAAGCATCAGGATACTGTCTATGTTAGTAGAAGCTTGTGGCTTAGACTGTCAAATGAACAGGGGATCAAATGTACAGTGCTTAGAGTATGCAATCGCATGGAGTTCAGCGCAATATAAATGCACTATCTATCTATCTATCTATCTATCTATCTATCTATCTATCTATCTATCTATCTTCAGTTATTCATAACAACATTATACTTATAACAGAATTTTTTGACAACTGATTGAGTAAAGAAAATGCGTAAAACAAAATGATGACTGGAAAATTAAAATTGTTTCTATATAATTCGGTATTGTATGATCCACCTCAATCCTTAAACAAGAGATCCAAGGGTCTTAATGTTCAGCTCCCTAATACCTAAGCTCTCTAGTCCACATGCACACCAATTTAACTTAATTAAGGTAATTAAAACATATTTAGCCTAGACAGCTAAAAATAATGTCAAACGTACTGACCGAATATTTTGCTATTGGTTCTAATAAAAAAAACACCTGACTTATATTATCAAGCAACTATGTCAGACTGACCTAGTTATTTTATTAGTAGAAGCTTATGGCACCCAATCACCACTGTCAAAGTTAGACATCTATAGCTTTATGTTTGAGGAAGCATGCCACAAAATTATATATTATCAAGTGTGTACAATGCTGTAGAAAATTTCTAAGAGCCATAACTATTTGGTTGCACATCAAGGATTCTTCATTTATATGAATGATTACTGTATTCTGCGGCTGTAGTAGTAGAAACATCCTACAGCTGCAATCAGTCCTTCTTCGCTTTTGCCCACTGTGTCTTGTCCTCAGACGAAATCTTTAGCTGCCTCAGGTCCATTCTTGACTTGAGTGTACCGAGTCCTGCTTTCTTGAAGTCACCTCATAGCACGCTTAGCAGAATTACGCAATGACGTCATTTATATAATGCCAATATTAGATGTCTATTAAATCTTCTTCAAGAAACTTGTTATAAATAGCCCAAAATATGATGACTAAATAAGGTAATTTACAAATGATTTCAATGGGGGCTTTCAAGAAGCTAAGTCAGACTGAACGTGTTCAGGCATGGGTGATAATTTATACTAAAAAATAACAAGAAGACAATAGCTCTAAATATGATGAAAAATACTAGCGAAGTGTTATCTTTTCCCATTTGCTCCAGTACTAAATACGAGGTGCCATATATGGCACAGTTATGTGGATGTGACATATAAGCATTGCTACATATGAAGTAGTGAATTAGTAAATATTCATCTAAATTGTGTAATACTCACCAGGACAATCAAACAATATATAGTCATCATCAATGTCATCTATCTGTTCATGAAGCCAGTCCAGATTTTGCACAAAGTACCTGATAAAGAAAATATGTTCAGAGTTGTCACACTAAAATATCCCAAACAGGTTAACAATAAAAACTCTGAAAAATCCAAAGTTCAGTGAATAAGAGAAAAGGGCTGACATACGTGCCCCAACATGAGTACATCCTTAACATGAGTAGTTTCCAATACCATTCACACAGTAAAAAGCTAATGCATAGATGGTAGATATTTACAGGTGTATTCACAGTCATTGCGCTTTAATAAACGAAATCAAGGATTTCTTTTTTCAAGAGAGAGTTGATACTTACCACCCTGATATGCATTGATATTTTCTAAATATCAGCCTAGCTCCAATATAACCCAGACTTTTAAAGTACATGCTCCCACTGGGCAGGTAACATATCTGACAGCTCGGCGGAGGTGCGGCCCAATGACGCGCATGCGCAGACTGTGCTGTCCTCAGACTTGATATAATTGGCTGACAATTTCAACATAAATAACCGAAAGACTGAGCCTCTGTGGGGCAGAGAGGCCGGGATCATATCAGGGTGGTAAGTATCAACTCTCTTGTGAAAAAAGAAATCCATGATTTTGTTTATTTCACTTCAAGAGTATACTTACCACCCTCATATTCATTGATATAGCCAGAATTCGGCAGGAGGGAGGCGAAGGTCAGAAAACCAGCTCATCCCTGGAAGAGCAAGCTCTTTTACGTATAATGGTCGGTGAAACTACTCACAGTGCCACTGGGTCACCGACATAATGCCATCCACCGGCAATCCACTAAAGAGAGCCATGGAAGCCACTAGTACGACACGGACATTGTGAGCCTTGGCCATGTTAACTTTATAGCCTGTGGCGGCTTTGTGGCAGAATTGTATATTCTCCACAACCCACCAGGATATGGTATCTTTTCATGCCCTGCCATGGGGTTCAATGTACGATAACCATAATGAACTCTGCTCCATCTGTCATTCTTCCGTGCATTGTTTGTAATGGATTAATATGCAGACAGGACACCAAGCCTTTGAATTAGGATCAAATCTTGTTAAGGCAGGCAATATTATGGGCTGACCAGAAAATTTCAATGACTGGTTCTTAGCCATAAAGTTGATTCTAGGTAGATGCCTAAGGCCTTCCCCTGTAAACATAAAAGGGTCTGGCTCAGCTGACAGAGCGTGGATTTCACTTCTCCATCTGGCTGAGGCTGCAGAATAAGAAACACAGTCTTAAGTATTAGATATTTCATTGAAATTGAGCTTAGTGGTTCAAAGGGTTTATCTGCTAGTACCTGCAGGACTAGTGATAAACTCCAATACGAAATCACTGGAGGATTCCTAGGTCTTAGATTACCCATGTCTTTGCTTAAAGTATTGAGATTACATACTTTATCACTTCCCCTATTAGTCAAGCAAGGGATAACAGACATTAATGATGACTTATAGCCAGCAATAGAGTTAAGCTTGAGAGTTAGGCTTGAGGCTACATGTATCATACAGGTGACAGAGGAAATTGGCTACTACCTGAATAGATGCATCAATTGGATCAATACATATGTTTGGGCACCATTCTGCAAGTCTGTTGATTTTATAGTTATATGCTCTGGACGTTGACTCCTGGCATTGACCATGAACATGGCTGCTTGCTAAGAAAAGCCCTCCTTAATTGTGGATTCCTTGACAACATCTATGCAGTCAATTGGAACAATTACGGATTGTTGTGCAGGAGCGTATGCTTACATTCCCTCCCAGCTGATAGCTAGCGCCTCTGTTGTGATAGCGGTCGGATCTGGAATCTGAAATCGGCTAGCTGAGGGATACGGAATGGTTGGCCATCAGCAGCAACCCGAGCGATCGGTTGAGCCATGGAATTTACTTCCATTGGAGTAACTCCATGGAAATAGTCATCTGGCTTCCCCGACGAGGGCATACAGGTGACCATATCCATGGCCATTGGCCCAAAGGATGGCTCTTCTTGCAAAACATGCTCTTCATCCAGCACAGAAAGCTTAGAATAGTAGGATAGGCATCACAGGAAGAACCAAAACCCCCACAGACCCCCCTTGCGGGTTGGTCTGTTGTTTTATTAACCACTATAAAAACATACTTACCTTTCAATCACTACTTGCTAAATCAATTATCTGCATTTAGCTACCAGAATAAGATTTTTATGCTTGCATACACTCATCCCCATGCCTATTCCTATAAACATGGACCCTCAACCAGGCTACTGGTTAGGTCCATCTCCAGTATATTAACTGATATAGACTGGCACCAGTCTGTACTCACTCCATAGTGATGCCTGTCACTAAGCGCGCTTGCGCATGCGCACTTGAGCCCAAATAGGAAACAGATTCACTTTTCTGAATTATAGGCAAATTCTCAAATCAATTCCATGCGGGGTGGCTGAGGGCGGGTCGTAGTGATTAAATGGTAAGTATGTTTTTATAGTGGTTAATAAAACAACAGACCAACCCACAAGGGTGTCTGTGGGAGGTTGTTATTACACCACAAAAACATCCATTACCGTTCAATCACTACTTGCTAAACCCGTAGATTTGGTCAGTGCCCCACTTAAAACATTAGGTGGGAGGCGATTTGAGAATCAACAAACAAGGATAAAAATCAAACCAATCTTATCCAAATGTTAATAACATAACATAATAGTGCATTTAAATCAAACACACCGTGATTATCAAATAAGGAAAACTTGAACTTAGAGATATATAAAAACCAAAATAAACTCTCACCATTTCTTACAGATGCAGTCTTAACGAAAATGGCGAGATGTGCTTGGTAAATGGTCTTCGGCTATTTTGGTTAAAATCGTAATATTACGAAAGAAGGAGGCTGCTGCACTCTGATCTTTCAGATAAAAGGTTGTAAAAGAGGATTCAGATTTCCATCCTGCATGACTTCATCTAAATACGAACCGGCAAAAAGCGCAAAAGAGGAAGTCATTCCTCTAACATCGTGAGCTTTAATATGGGAGAGATTAATTTGTTCTGGAGAAGCAATCTCGTAACAAAGCTTAATCGTCTCCCAAATCCATCAGGATATCGTAAACTTTGAGACGAGATTACCTAACTCTTCCGCCTAAGAAAACCATAAAAGGGACGGATCAAATCTTTTGAAATCAGTTCGCTGTTTGAACATTCTTAATGCCCTAACAGGACACCCTAACAGGACAGGAGTTTGTCGGAAGGCGAAAAGGACGATAATGATTTTAAAATGATCGGACTAGCAGAAAACCGGTTAGACTGAGTTTTAGATTAAAAATTCCTTCTGGGATAAAAAACTAAACCGTCTCCTGAAACTATAAATCTCTCCCTTTCAGCAGAAAAAGTATGAATTTCGGAACGCCTTCTAGCAGAGACCGTTAATACTAATAGAGGAAAGAGGTTCAAAATGATGGCCTGCCAGCACTTGAAGAACCAAAGCCAAGTTCCATGAAAATAAAGGCTTAGCTATCGGAGTACGACTATTGCCTAGACCTCTAATAAAATCTATTAACGGTCTTAGTACCCTTGACATCGGCATACAGAAGGCAAGGAAGAGAAGATGCCAGAGAAAATCTATATCCCCTAACCGTATTAGCTGATAAATGTAAGGAATCAAAGAGATACGCTTACGTTAAAAAGTCTAATACTTGGGGAATAGAAACAGAATCGGGCACGAGACCTTGGTCTGAACACCATTCTCCAAAAACTTTAAGTCGAAACTTGTAAACTCTGCAGGGCGACTCTCTTCTGGAAGAATCGATAATAACTGGAGATCTTGAAGAAACTTTATTCTCGTAGACTTTAGTTTCGATATTCTCCAAACACACACACTGAAGATTTCTGGGTTTGGATAAAACCAAAAACCTCTTACTTGAGACAGAAGATCCTGGGAGAATGGAAGAAGACGAGGGAAGTCTACCAGGAGATCTAGAAGGTCTACAAACCAAATCCTCTTTGGCCAAAAGGGAGCTATTAAAAGAATCTCACAGATATGTTCTTTGACCTTCTTCAACACTAACGGAATCAAAATCGTTGGAGGGAACGCATAGACGAACATTCCTGTCCAGGACTGAGACAGGGCATCCAATGCCAGGGCTTGACTCTCCAGAAAAGGAGACATGTAAGAGGAGATCTGAGCAATCAGAGATGTCACAAACAGGTCTACCAGAGGATGATCCATAAGACTGAAAATCGCTTTGACAACTGACCTCGTTAACTGCCACTCTGTGTGGGGGAATTTGCTGGGACGTGACAGATGGTCCGCAAGAAAATTCAGACTGCCTGGGACATGAGAAGACACTAGAAGAATCTGATTCTTGCGACACCATAAAAGAAGGTTCCACACTTCTAGACAAAGGAGGGATGACTGTGTACCACCCTGCCTGTTGAAATAAGAGACCACTGTCAAATTGTCCGACCGAATCGAGACTTCAAGACCTATCACATGATCTGACCATGAAGGGAGAGCCTTCTTGACATCACACAATTCCAGAATGTTAATATGAGCTGTCGACTCCTCCAGGGACCAAAGACCGGAAACCGACAGGGAGTCCCAGACCACTCCCCATCCCTCCTGAGAAGCGTCTGTGAAGATAATTGCCTGAGGGGAGGACTTTACCAGTGAAAAACCCATCAGAAGCAGAGAACGATCTTTCCAAAAATCTAGATGCGGAATCAAGTGTTCTCTGATGGGAATCTGATGGTAATTAGAGTGAACCGACTGCTTCCAAAGGGACATTAAATACATTTGGAAGGGTCTTCTCATCAGCGCCGGAATAACATTCTCTACGCTGACCATCAAACCTATCACTCTTAGCAGAAATCTTGCTCAGACCATGGAAGAAGAAGACAGGATTTCCATTGCCACTGATAAAGCCTCTATTCTTGGATTTGAGGGGAAGACTAGACCCTGGACCAGATCGAAAGAAACGCCTAGATGCGTGAAGATTTGAGAGGGACCTAGGCTTGATTTCTTTAGATTTAAAATCCACCCTAGTTTGCATGCCAGACTGCAAACTTCTGGAAGAATTCCTGAGAGAATTTAGGAAGACTTTGCTTTACTAACCAATCGACTACATAAACATGAGGATGGATAGAACGACGGTATAAAATTCCTGCCACGGTTGAGACTAGGTGAGTAAAAAGAAAAGGAGCCATGGTCAGGCCAAAAGGCATGTCATGGCGCGAAACTGCCAAACTCGATCTTTGTAAGCAAATCTCAGGAATTTTCTGAAGGAAGGGTGAATGAGAACATGAAAGAAGGCATCATTTTGATCGATGGAAAATGACCACATACCATGATCTAGACTGGCAATGATCTGGGAGATGGTCTCCATCTTGACTTGGGAGTAAGAATCATGAGATTCAATCATGTCATACCCCCTTGTTAAATTAAAATTAATGCAGAATTGAATGTTTCAGAATGAATCGAGATCATTTCATTTTACTAAGATTTAATGACAGGGTAGGAATTCCTACCCTAGGCTGAATACTCTCATGTATGTATAAGGCCCTGGACCGACGGATCCAAAGAGCCAAGAAGAGGAAGAGAAGAGATAAAATAGAAAGCGTTGGACCTACTCGGGCGGAGGCCGCATCTTCACTCTCTTAGCTAGAAAAACCTCTGTGAGAGAACCTACCACTAGACCATGAGCTAGGTCTGTAAAAATAAGCCTGGCCCCCTCTCGCTCTAAGAGCAGGGAGTTGACTAACCTTAGAAAAAATATTTTAACATGAGAGGAAAGAACTTCCCAGGAAGATCCAGAGAGAGAAGTGGCGACTCATAAGTAATCATCCTTTGGGATCGGAAAAGGGAGCATCACAATTAGAGGTAAGAGAAAATTCCTTAAAATTAACATCATTCACAAAGAAAACTAACATGTTAATGACCAAATTGTCAATTGGATGGACCTGAGGAGACAAGAAAGAAGAATTAGAAGAAAGAGCCAACACAAAAGAAGGAAGGACTATAGAAAACTCGTCCTTAAAAGGAAGATTAAGAGTCTAAGCAATCCACCAGTGAGCCAGGGACCAGACATCCAAAGAGACTCTGACTGGACAAAATCTCCTCAGCCCTGACCGACTTGGGAATTGAAGAATTAGAAGAAGGATTAGGAGATGGAGAAGAAAAATGATGAGAACAATCACCAGAGGCCATAGAATCAATAGTTCAAATGGAAAGAGGAGAGCAAGGTCTCCTGGAAACTTGAAGAGAAAACTGTAAAGAATCAGAAAAAGAATAAGATTGATCAGAAGGAATGTGATCAGATACAACATCCTGACCAGAGGACATGGAAAGTGATTCAGGCCACTAGCAGAAAAATTTGAAAGAATAGAGAAAAAAGGTGACATGAAAGAACGAACAAGAGACGATTCCCTATGCACAGAAATCAATGAGAAAACCAGACCTTAATCAACAATTTGAAACTCAAGCTCAAAAGACAGAACGACAGAAACAATTAGATCAAGATGATCAAAGGAGGAAGAAGGAGGAAGAGAGGAATTAAGAAGAATGGAAGATGAAGAGGAAAGAACAGGACCAGAAGATCCCTGGACAGGATTTATAGATGAAATACGGGAAAACCCGAGGAGGGAAAAAAGAAGAAAACTGAAAGAGAGAGAGAGGAAGGAGAACATGACTAGAAGAAAACTTTAGAAAGGAGAAGAGGCAGAGGATGAAGGAAGAGACCTATACTTATCTTTACTTATTTACATTTAAGACTTAGAACAAATATTATTATCTTGTAAAGACGGATGTCATTGAGTTTGATATGCCAATAAAAGGAAAGATTGATAGATTGATAATGAATCTCTGGGAACAGCTCGAATGGTAAATACACAAAACACTGATACTTGATTATGATGAAACACTACGGGTTGAATCAGGAAACAAAACGCTGAAAGACAGGGGCGATATAAAATCAAAGCGAAATGACTCACCAAAACCATGACTGTGACAACGCAGAAGAAAAAACTCGGCTTTTATTCCTTCTTCCTTTACCCCTTTTGTCTTATTTCTCTATTCTCAGCGTCTTCTTGCTCTTGTAATCATTAATCTTAGAGCCATTCTCTTCCCTATTAATCCACTTCTGAATCTTTTCCTTTCAGCGCCTGTCAGAATTAGACTAAGAATTATGCTAGAAACAGGGATTTTCTTCAACAAATAAACTCCCTTTGGTTAAAATAAATATGTCAACCTGCCGACATAAGAGGAAAAAAGAGCAAGAAAAAAGGCTGAACGGCCCGAAGACAACTGGCCATCTAAAGTTAGATGAAATTAAAAATTATGTATCTAGCGATAATGCGACTTATCGGCTGCAACAAAAAACCCATCCGGCAACCAGTCGGAAGAGTCTTTAATTACGTTGAATTGTTTCACTCATAAAAGAAAAGATGCTGAATATCTACGATTCCAAGAGACTTCAAGACTGGCAATGTCTCGGAATTAATATTTTCAGCGATTAAACATTCCGATTTTAAAAGCACTTACTGAAATAAGACTACCTCTTAGGCAAGATGATGACTAGATCCTAGGAAAGACAAACCTGGAATCTCAGTATGAGCTATCACCGAAAATCCAAAAAAGGAAAACAGAACCGGAAGTTAATCATAGAACACCATGAAAACCGGTAATGACCCTATACCCGGATGTACGAATCCGGAAGTGAAAAAATAGGAAACAGAAATGCGCAAACCGGAAGAAGACAACCGGAAACTGAACCTGGATGTACAGTAAAAAAGCAGAATAAGCATAGGAACCAAAAATATGCAAACCGGAAGACAGACTGGAGGTAGATCCGGAAAATGGAAGTAACCCCTGTCCTGGTAGATCCGGAAAACGGAAGTAACCCCTGTCCTGAGGACTTGAATCCACTACAACTGATCTAAGACTTTGACATTGGCATATATGTTAAAAACGTGGGGGAGGGGCTTCTGCCGCCGCTGCCACCACTGCTTGAAGGACATGCCTTTTCTTCTTAATTACAACCTCAAGACTCACGTGGGTTTGACCTGGTGACCTGCTCGAGATGACCTTCGAGAGCTTATTTGCTCTAATTATTTGCTCTTTGTTCTTTATTCATCCACTAGACCGGAAGTTACGTCCCAAACGGAAGCGGAAGTCGGAAGAGTTTATTAGTCATACCGGAAACGGTCGGAACGGAGGTAAGAACCAGATCTTGAAGACCCGGATGTCCTGCAAAACCGGAAGTCATACCGGAAACGGTCGGAATGGACGTAGCACCGGAAAACGGAAGTAAACCTGAGTCCCGAGGACCCGAATCCACCACAACGGAACCGGAAGAACTATCAAAGCTAGAATGCGAACTCTTAGCTATAGGCGACCTATGGAGAATCTTGACGACCGGTACGACCTAAATATTTGCATTAGCATAAGGCTTTTGGACGGGAGCTTCCGCCGCCGCCACCACCGCTTGAGGGTTATGCCTATCACCCTCAAGACTAATGTGGGTTTGACCAGGTGACATGCACGAGCTCACCTTCGAGAGCTTTATCGCTCTAGACTTTTGTTTAGATCTGATTATTTGCACTGACGTTAGAGGAATCGGTTTCCCACATTTGCGGGAACGCCCGCTAGCCCTCGAATTATCGTCGGAATCAGAAGAAACTTCCTGTTTCTTGGCCTCCATGATGGAAGAAGATATTCTTTCATCTAAAGATTTAGTCAAAACTGCAGCGAAGGATTCAAATCTCGCAAATAAAGCTAACACATCTTCCGAATTCGCCGAAGAGGGCCCCCCCCCCCTCACTCCGTTGCTGCTGGAATAGACATATTAGAATATTGCAAAAGACACAGCTTTTGTCTTACTAGCAACAGAGGTAGGGGAAGGACGACCAGAGGGCAGCGCTGTAAGGACGAATAATCCTTTAAGAAAACTTAGATACGAACGCAGACTACCCTATGCAAAACCCGCCCATCGATGTTGGGGTACACGTAGTGCACTTAAAACAGACATGTCCTCCATACTCCACAGAGTGAACTCGTTCACAGATTGAGGATGTGCACTTGATTTATCGTTCGTTAAAACAGACTTTTAAAGACGAAAAAAGATTACGAAAGAAGCATACTGCTTAGAATTTCGATAAAAGGAGTCTAGAAACATGCAAACGCCTTTCAAAGAAAGGCCGGAAAAGTTCAAATTCAAGATTGTTTTCTATCATAGGGAAATAAACGTAATTCCTTGTAAAGCACTATTTTGTCTTTTAACTGAAAGCGATTAAGGGCTCACTGGAGTAATAGAGTGTTTTTATATGATAATGACTTAGGGATATTAAAGTTGTTACCACGAAAACGAAACCCACGAAAACTGGTAACATTTATATACATAGTTATAAAGTTCAATAAAACCACGAAATACTTCCAAAAACATAATTTTGGGAGGATAGACTTCATAGTAGGCATATCTTAGCGTGAGGAAGTCCTTCAATAGTAAGCTGACACAGTGCAAAGCTATAAAAACCTTCTGATAATATTTATGCAGTTGTTCTGCTTGCAGAATAATTGAAAAGTGAATCTGTTTCCTATTTGGGCTCCAGTGCGCATGCGCAAGCGCGCTTAGTGACAGGCGTCACTATGGAGTGAGTACAGACTGGTACCA
Source organism: Chaetoderma sp. LZ-2023a (assembly GCA_034401795.1). Taxonomy (NCBI): domain Eukaryota; kingdom Metazoa; phylum Mollusca; class Caudofoveata; order Chaetodermatida; family Chaetodermatidae; genus Chaetoderma; species Chaetoderma sp. LZ-2023a. Next base: position 58,541,210 of record CM067370.1, on the reverse strand, counting down.
GTCTATATCAGTTAATATACTGGAGATGGGCCTAACCAGTAGCCTGGTTGAGGGTCCATATTTATAGGAATAGGCATGGGGAGGAGTGTATGCAAGCATAAAAATCTTATTCTGGTAGCTAAATGCAGATAATTGATTTAGCAAGTAGTGATTGAACGGTAATGGGTGTTTTTGTGGTGTAATAACAACTGGTATGGACCTAACAGGAAAACCTGATCCAAAGGTGGGGATATTCTGCTCTGGTGCACATGAAAAAGATGCTGAAGCACCTGAACCGGGAAGCATGCTGCGACGCATCTCTGGCATCAGGTCTTTCAATGTCTTCTTCATCTCACCCATCATTTCAAGATGGAAGGCTTCCATGCCAGACGTGGAGGTTTTCCTTTTCTTACCAAAACCCTCCTTACGTCTTTTCTCTTCACTCAGTCTGTCCTTTTCCTGAAGCCGTAAAAATCATTAAGGAACTCAACAGACCATTGATCACATATAGAACATTTAAGCAAAGGTTCGCAAGAACTACATCTAGTGCATTCATGGTTTGCAAACTTAACTTTAATGAATCGATGGCAATTGGGACAATCAGACATGGCTTTCTGAAATGACATAAGATGAGGACAATTAGTTTTTAATCATGGAGAAACTAAAAACCTAACTGGAAAGATCAACTTGATTAAACTTTGAAACCTTATAAAGGAAAGTTGCAAAATCAGAACACAAGGCCCAAGGGGCCTGTATCGCTCACCTGCCACTGGCACAAACAAAAAAAACAAGATGACCATTGGAAAAATTTACCAATTAAATTTTTGTGAAGAAGGTTTAGCCAAGTTTTACTAAAATTGGCCCAGTGATTATTAAGTTGTCTTTTTATGATTTTCTCAGAAATATGCAGAAAATACCAGATGTCCACCAAAAAAACCTAAATTCTGTTTGATTCATGGTGGACAGGTTTTTTTTTACATATCTCCATGGAATGAACTCTAATGGCCTTTAGTCTCTAATCATATCTCCAAATTTTGTCCCGACCTGTCCAGCGGTTCTGGAGAAGTCGTTTTCGCGAAAACTAGGTCATCCAAGATGGCCGCCGAACCATTTGGCCAATCAAGTTCTCTTAAACAAACATGGTTCAGCTCTTACCTGAACTGATAATTTATAAGATGTCTATAAAAATCTGCCAAAATTCAAGATGGCCACAAGCCAGATTGGCCAATCGGCTTTGTTTGAACAAACATGGATCTCTATGCCTTAAGAACACTTCCTGCCAAATTTACTTGAAATCAGTACAGTGGTTCTCGAGAAGACATTTTAAATTTCCCATTGCTTTAGCGTGGGCGCTTTTGGCGGGAATATGATTCAAGACGGCCACCAAACTGTTTATCCCAGTTTCGAAAATGACAAATTTGAGATCAGAATACTCAAAAACATATGTAAAGCCAATTTTGGCCTCAAAATCCATCAAATAAAACAATCCAATATGGCTGCCGAACATGCTACATTTTGATTGGCCCATGGCTGCCATGTATTTTGATGGATCAACTTCCCATGCACAAACTTTAATGGCCCTTAACCCCTAATCATATTTAGCAAACTTTGGCCTGATTCGTTTATCGGTTCTGTAGAAATCATTTTCGCAAAAATTAGGTCATCCAAGATAGCCGCCAAACTATTTGGCCAATCAAGTTCCCTTGAACAAAATTGGTTCAGCTCTTCCCCTAGATCATATTTCACAAATTTGGAATCGATGCCCTAATTGGTCAAAATCCAAGATGGGCACCGGCCAAATTGGCCGATCGCTTTTGTTTGAACAAACTTGAATATCTATGACATAAGGATGCTTCCTGCCAAATATAATTGAACTCGGCCCTGTGGTTCTTGAGAAGTTGTTTAAAGAAAAGGTTGATGGGCAGATGGACAGACAGACAGATGACGGATGGTCGCCATGGCATAAGCTCACTTGGCCATTCTGGCCATGTGAGTTAAAAAATCAGCCAAAATCCAAGATGGTCCCCCAGCCAAATTGGCCGATCAGCTTTGTTTGAACAAACTTGAATCTCTATATCCTAAGGATGCTTCCTGCCAAATATAATTGAAATCGGCCCAGTGGTTCTTGAAGATAAGTCGTTTAAAGGAAAAGTTGATGGATGACGGACGGACACAAGATGGACAGTCGCCATGGCATAAGCTCACTTGGTCTTTCAGGCCAGGTGAGCTAGGAATCAGCCACTAATAAATAAGTAAATAAACAAGGGCTGATTATGAATTTATGACGTCATATCTCTTAGAATAGGGGATAATCAGTAAACGAATAACAATCCAAATATTTCATATGTAATAACGAATTGTATTCAACACCCTAGAGTATAGCTTCATTCCTTTGAATGAGTTAATAAACTCATACAACCATCAGAGAAAGCAGAAGGAAAACCAAGACAGTAAAAAACTAATGAAATTTTCAACCAAATTGCCCTCCTCTGCAATTCTCTCTTATACCTGAACCGTACTTAGTATAGGCTTAACAATGATGCTGATGCATGAGAGTGAGATCCACCGGTCAAACTCTGCCAGTCTTCATGAATCCACATCAGAGGCCAAGGGGCAGAGCGAGAGAATTATTCGTTAATCTTCATTGCAGCTCTGAATATTCATTTTCTATCCCCCCCAAAAAATATTGGACAGAGACCGGCGGCAAGATGAACAGCTAAAATTAGCTATGAATAAGACTTTATTTGATGATAGTTTGGAGCAACATAGCAAAATAGCTATCAGAAACAAGAGGCTCAAGGGGCCTATATCGCTCAGCTGGACCACAGGCATTTCAACTAGAATGGTCATTAACAATAAGTAGAACTCTAATGAGTTGAGCAGACTTGTAACAAGAAAATAGAGGCCATGTTTCTTTATGTATCAACTTCTTCTGGACAAACTTTAATGGCCCTTAGTCATCAATATCATATCTCTCAAATTTCAGCCCAATCCGTTCAGTTGCTCTGGAGACGAAGTTGCTTTCACAAAAACCAGGCCACCCAACATGGCTGCCCAACCATTGGGCAAATCAAGTTCCCTTGAACAAACTTGGTTCAGCTCATGCCCTAAATAATATTTTAGGAGTTTTGAATCAATCGCTCAAACATTTTTGGCGAAGATTTTTAAAGACATTTCTAAAAATCAACCAAAATCCATGAAGGCCGCCAGCCAAATTGGCACATCAGCTTCGTTTGAACAAACTTAAATCCCCCATGCCCTAAGGATGTTTCCTGCTAAATATAATTGAAATCGGCCGAGTAGTTCTCGAGAAGACATTTTAAATTTCCCGGCATTTCTTTCGTATGGCCACATTTGGCGGGAAAATAATCCAAGATGGCCACCAAAGCATTTATCCGACCGTTTCAAAAATGGGAAATTTGAGCTCAGGATACCCAAAAACATATATAATACCAATTTCGGCCTCAAAATCCATCAAATAACAAAATCCAACATGGCCGCATGTGAAAGCCTGTGCAAGCACGCCGTTGGACCACACATCTGCCGAGCTGTCAGATGTATTACCTGCCCAGTGGGGGCAGTTTCTTTTACAGTCTGGGTTATATTGGTGGTAGGCTGATATTTAGGAAATATCAATGAGTATCAGGGTGGTAAGTATACTCTTGAAGTGAAATGGGGTATCTGGTGTTAGGGATGTATTTACTGAAATTCCATGTTTTTGGCCCCTACCTAAACAAGAGGCCCCTGTATCACTCACCTGGAATTATTGGCCACTGGCATAATTGAACAAAAGGAGATGACCATTGGAAAAATTTACTAATCAAATTTCTATGAAGAAGGTTTAAAAAAATACAAGATGTCCCCCAAAATGCTAAATTCTGAATGTGTTCACGTCGAACATGTGTTTTTGACATATCATATTTCGGCCCGATACTTCAGCGGTTCTGGCGAAGAAGTCGTATTCGCTAAAACTAGGTCAACCAAGATGGCCACCAAACTGTTTGACAAATCAAGTTCCCTTGAACAAACTGGGTTCAGCTCTCGCCCTAGATCATATTTCATGAGGTTTGCATCAATTCCCCAAGCGGTTTCGGAGAATAAGATTTTTAGACGTATCCTAAAACCGGCCGAAATCCAAGATGGCCGCCGGCTAAATTGTCCGACCTGCTTCGTTTGTACAAACTTGGATCCCTATGGCCTAAGGATGCTTCCAGCCAAATATAATTGAAATCGGTCCAGTGATTCTTGAGGTCGTTTAAAGGAAAAGTTGATGGATGGACGCCCGACGGACGGATGCCATGGCATAAGCTCACTTGGCCTTTCAGGCCAGGTGAGATAAAAAGTGTTTGTTTCCAGAGACTATATAGGTTTTTTATTAAGAAAATAAACATAGTTGTACTAAATGGCCCAAGGACCATAGTGCTCACCTGGCTGATGACGAACTGTAAACACATTTACATTAATTAATACACAACAAGCACCCTTGTAAATCGGGCAAGCATAACTGTTGCCATAGACCAATGCGGTAATGGCCCTTATCATTATTGATCAATTAGGCAATCATCTTTACCACAAATTACTAAAAGCACAATTGTCACTGACACTATTAACCAATGGGTCAAGCACCATTTGTCAATGGGACAAGCACAATTGATGCCACTGACCAATAGAACCATGGTCATTGGCCTTATTGAACAATGAGTCAAGTATCATTGACACAATTTACCAATGGTGTAAGCATAACTGATGCCACTAACCAACAAGACCACAGGTTCATAACATCTGGTAAGTGTTACAGACATAATTAGCCAATGGATCAAGCCCCCTTGGTCAATGTGGTATGGGTAACTGATACCATGGATAAATAGGGTAAGGGTCATTGTCATTATTGAACAAGAGGCCAAAAGGCATGTAATGCTCACCTAGACTATTAGCATTTGAAACATTTGCATTCAAATATACATGATTCTTTACATAAATAAAATGGTCACCGGAAAATTGACCAATCAAAATTCTGAATGGAGTTCTGGAGCCTATGGTCATAGGATCATTTCAACCAACATTGGTTGAAATTGCCCAAAGTAGTAAGGAGAAGCAATTTGACAATTTCTGAATCAAAATTCTGAAAGGCAGTTCTGGAGTTTATCATGATAAATTCCTTTGAGACCAATTTGGTTGCAATCGGTCAAAATGGTAAGAAGCAATTTGACAATTTCCATACATTTTTGTATAAAATCGACAATTTTCACCCCAAAAATTGATGAATTAAAATTCTGAAAGGAAGTTCTAGAACCTAGATAATAGGATCATTTCAGCTAAATTTGGCTGAAATTCCTCAAAATAGTAGAGAAGAAGTAATTTGACAATTCTGGGTACATTTTTAATCAAATCTAAATTTTTTACCCAAAAAATTGATGGATAAAAATTCTGAATGGAAGTTCTAGTCGCGCATGATACAACCCTTTGACCCAAATTTGGTTAAAATCTGCCTCGATGAGGAGTAGCATTTCAAAGCAAAAGTTGGCGGACGACGGACAGCTGATGGACAGTCGCAATGGAATAAGCTCAGGTGAGCCAAAAATAAGACAATTAACCCTGACATTATTGACCAACAAATCATCAAGTGTCATGTACACTATAGATCAATGGGACAAGCAGCAGTTGTCAATGAGGAAAGCATAGCTAATATAATGATCAATTCGTCCAGGGTTCCTGGAAAACAAATGGGCCGGAAATATGAATATTTCTGAGAGGAAAGCAGTCTGGGTATGCTTGACAGTAATAACCACCGAGGAAAACTCTGTCAAGGGTCATTGTGCACGCATAACAGATGCCATTTATAAAATGAGCAATGGACACGGTAAAAAATTTGGATGAAGAAATTCAAGAATATTGGTGTCGAAGACATTATTAAAGGTGGAAATTCACACCAGAATGCCTGAAAATAAAATTGTTAAAATTGTGTACTTTTAGAGGCTTAAATTGTCTGCTTATATATAATGAAAGGAAATAAATCTTAACATATGATGATTTCATTCCATATAAATTAATATAATTTTTTTAGTTGTGAATTTAAATTAGGGCCTCCAAAAGCAGACAATTTTAACAATTTTATTTTCAAGCCATTTGGTGTGAATATGCACCTTTACCCAATGGTAAAAACACCATTGCTCAATGTTGTCGCCATCCCTGACACTATTATCAAATATCTCAAATGTATGAACAGATGCGATTTACCAATCGGCAATGGTCACACAAGCAACAATTTGAGCGGGAAATGCAAGTGTTGTGTCCTTGACACTATTGACAAATGGGGGAAATACCATTGGCCAATGGGTCAGCCATCCCTGATACGACTGACCAATGGTTCAAGTGTTCCAACACTGATGTTTACCAAAGCGGCAATGGTCAATGCAAAAATATTGGTATCCTTGACTTTAGTGACCAACAGAAAACGCACCATTGATCAATGGGGTACCCATCCCTGATAATGTCAAATGGCTAAAGAGTACTAAAGGAACATTTCTGCCATATCTTGTTTTAATCCATTAACAATTGATGAAACGTGTCACAGATGCAGTTTCCCTATAGGGTTTAATACTTAAAAAGCCTTAAAGAACCAGAGTTATGGCCCTAGTTACATATTTATTTTTCTTTTCTTTTTTCCTCTTGCATAAAAAATACAAACAATTTTCTCTCCCTGAAGGTAGAGATGTGTAGGAAAATGTCCTATAATCATTCCTCGCCCTGGATATCACTTTCGACTCACAAGTTTAATCATAGAGATACCAGGTCCACAAAACCATTCACCAGTGTGAAATAACAACAGAACTCATTTTTCATCTTAGCCAAAAGACTGAGAAGCAGCAAATAGTACAAATAGATATTGCCTGAAGGAACATATCTGCTAAGTTTGGTTTTAAACCATCAACAATTGACGAAACAAATGTATTTTCCCGACAGAGTTCAATAGTTCAGTCTTAACCCTTACCACTCTGGTGTTAAAATTTTTAATTTTCAAATTAAATTAAATGATGAACTTGTGTTCATTTTTCAACAAATTTGGTGGCAACATCTTCCAGCAAAATTGTTGAAAAATGTACACCAGTTTCTTTGATACTGACACAGTAAAAGATAGAATATTGACATCATCAGAGTGCTAAGGGTTAATGAAACATAGTTATGGTCCTTGTTTAAAGGTGTGGGCTCTTTCCACTCATACTTTAAATATATATTTGAGTGAAGGAACATATCTGGTAAATTTGGTTTTATTCCATCAACATTTGACGAAACAAATGCATTTTCACCATAGGACTTAATCCTTAAAAACACCTTAATTACCCAGAGTTATGGCCTTTGTTTAAAGGTGTTGACTCTTCATTTTTATAGTTCAAATAAATATTGACTGAAGAAACATATCTGCACAATTTGGTTTTAATCCATCAACATTTGAGGAAACGTGACACAAACAAATTTTCCCCATAGGCTTCAATCCTTTGAAAATCTAGCAAGGGCCACTTATGTTGCCAAAAGGGACTTATCTATCAAATTTGGTTTTAATCCATCTATAAATGACGAAAAGTGCCACAATTGTTGACAGACAGGCGACGAATAATACAGGCAGACAGCTAAAAATGAACAAGCATCCTGTAAGTATTGCTTTACAATACATGTCCCCTACCTGATGATATAAATCTTAGAGACTGACAGTCAAAAACTCCATTAAAAATTGACAGAAACAGCTGAAACTCGAACTTAATCTGTAACTTCTCATAACAAAGCAATAAACGAAGTTTCGGTTATATATGGTGAATCATACCGAAAAAGTCTTGAAAGCTGATATGTTTGTATTTCATAAGTCGAAAGGATACATAACTCTATCAAAAATTGACACAAATGCCTGAAACTCGAACGTGCTCTGTAATTTCTCATAACATAGCAATGTACCAATTCTCAGTTGAATATCTTTAAGGGCTGCTGAAAAAAAAAAAAAATCTGTATTTCATAAGTCGAAATGGGGGGGGGAATTGCCGAAAATGTCTGAAACTAAAACCTGCTCTATAACACCCTATAATAAAGCAACCTACCAATTCTCATTTTGAATTCCTTGAAGGACTGAGAAAGTTCGGAAAACGGATAGTTTTCGTCTTTCATAAGTCGAAAGGGGATGTAACTCCATCAAAATTGACGCAAACTCCTGAGACTCAAACTTGCTCTGTAATTTCTCATAATAAAGCAATGCACCAATTCTCAGTTGAACATCTTGAAAGACTGCGAGAAAAAGTGTGGAAATTAGTACTTCATAAGTCGAAAGCGGGTATAACTCCATGAAAAATTGACGAAAATGTCTGAAACTCGAACTTGCTCTGTAACTCCTTATACTAAAGTGATGTACAGATTTTCCCTTAAATATCTTGAAGTAGTGCGAAAAAGTGCGGAAAGGTGATATTTTTCGTATTTTTTAGTTGAAAGTCTAGCTCTATAAAAAAATCGACGTATACGCCTATGCCTGAAACTCGAACTTGGTCTGTAACCAATTCTCAGTATAATATCTTGAAAGACTGCGAAAAAAGTGTGGAAAACTAATATTTTTCATATTTCATAAGTCAAAACTTGGTATAACTCCATGAAAAATTGCTCTGTAACTCCTTATACTAAAGCAATGTACCAATTTTCCCTTGAAGGATTGCAAAAAAGTGCGGAAAGCTGATATTTTTCGAAAGGGGGCATAACTCTATCAAAAATTGACGTATACGCCTATGCCTGAAATGCGAACTTGGTCTGTAACTTCTCATAACAAAGCAATGTACCAATTCTCAGTTGAATACCTTGAAGAACTGCGAAAAAATGCGGAAAACCAACTGCGACAGACGGACCATTGTACATACATTACATTATACATTGCATAAACATATAGAAAAGCTTTCTCTAAATTTAAGTACACTACACATTAGCCTTAAATGAGCTGTATTCTCAGACATAGCCACTTAAAATATATGTTACGTTAGCGTCATGCTACATTGATGTACAAATCTCAAATTATAAAGCACAGATCACTGTACTATAGAGCTTCATTGCATTCTTACTTACTCCATACAGAAGACAAGGCCTCCATTTGGACCAAAACGTAGACCATCGTCTTCCATTACATCATCAACCGCAATCAGGTCACGAATATCTGAACAGAATGGCATATTAAGATCATCAATATCAATAGAAATCTCTCAGTATTACCTCATAGACAACTGAAATTAGTCAATTGTATTCCATATGATAACGGGTGAACATTTTAGAAACAATGTTGCTGTAAAGTGTAAACATTTTTTTCCACTATGGTTTCCTAAATGTACAGGACCTAAAGAATTTAACCGTTCGACATCAGTGTGATCGCAATTATTGTGATCTTGCACCAAATTCACCTTTCCAGAGTACCCACCCATCATATGACGTCATAATGAACTGCATGATGTGTACAATGACATCATAATGAATGATGTCATGTATGACGTCGATAAGTACGTCACGAACGCATGTTTGAAGACCGTCTATGCGTTGTTGTACAAATTGTTTGCTTTTACTATTTAATAAATATTCTGTTGAATATTTTGCAACTAATTTGACTGGGCGCTGTTGCTGCCATAGGCAGCAACAGCACCCAGTCAAATTAGTTACAAAATATTCAACAGCTTCCCTGTATAGTTTTCAGGAAATTGATAGACAGGGAATTTGGGGATCGATCAATCCCAACACGGCGAGGTGTGGGTGGAGCTTAGCTAGTGATGGGCGAGGCACAGCTAAAAATGGAGTTTATCCATCCATCATGTGACATCATAATCAACTAAGTGATGTGTATGCCGATGCTATAATCATGATATTTTGAAACTAATTTGACATAGGCAGCAACAGCACCCAGTAGAATTATTTTCAAAATATTTAACATCTTACCTCCATAATTTTCTGGAAATTGAGTCAGCGAGTTCAGAGATCAATCGATCCCAACATGAGCATGGTGTGGGTGGAGCTTAGATAGAGATGGTCAGGGCATAGCTAAAACTGGAAAGGTCAATTCCACCCAAAATAAGCTTGCATGATAAACAAGAGGGCCAAAAGCCTTGACACTCATCTGCATGAAGTGTTTGCCTGTAATGTTGCATGAACCATGAAAGCTACCACACTTTTGATACAGTTCATGGCTTTAGGTGAAGATGGATTAATACATCCAAACCCAGTTTGGTGAGCATATGTGGGAGAGTGTTGAGAATACAGACTGGACAACAAATTAATTAAAACTGTGAAAAGTAGGTCACTTTTAATTAATGCTCACTGACCAGTGAAAGGTAGGTCACTTTTAATCAATGCTCACTGCTGTGTGATAAGTAGGTCAGTGGCCTTCTGATAATTGACACACCTACTGCTCATGATGCATCTATACACTAAGTTTGGTTATTGTATGTAAAAAGTCATGATAATATCAACCTTCAGTGAACCGTGAGAAGTTGATCACACTAACGTAATTTTCAAAATTGACACACCACTAGCTTACAATACACCATCCACATTGCCTACAGTATATGAAAAAAATACAAACACTGATAGTATCACCTATAGAGAAATTTTCTATGATGTTCGGTGAATCATGAAAAATAGATCAGGTTGGTCTACCTTTTATACATTGTAGAGCTTTAGGCTATGATGCATTTATTATATACACCAAGTTCAGTGAATATACGAGTCTTGAAACTATGGTCCGCACAAAGATTTTCAAGCGTGTTCCGTGCACTGCGTAAAGTAGGTCACGCTATTGAGGCTGATGAAGAATTTCCTACCATGTTTAGTGAGCAGTGAAAAGTAGGTAACTTTGACCAACTTTTGATGCAGGACATACGATTAGTTTAAAACGCATCTATATAACAAGTTTGTTTAAATTATTGTATATAAAAACCAAGAAAATGTGCTGCTGAATAATTTACTATCAATGTCAAAATTGACAATTGATGCATAAATTATCCAGAAACTAGGTCAGACTAAGAGACTTACATGGGCGGTACCATATGTGTAAATGCAATCCCCATCCACTTTAGAAGCGAATAGTTAAAGATTTTATGATGTAACGTGCCAGTGAATAAATATTTTCCCCATTGCTGAAAAGTGAAATGTTGCCACTTTAGGGGGCTGGTCATTCATTATCCTACTTCTGTTACAGTCCTGTGATACTTACCTTTCAAACACTCAATACTCTTAGTTCTTTATTTATACTGAAAGTATGGTGGTGTACTAATTTAGGCGAAAGCTAAGATAATCCAGTTAAGTAATTCATAAAATCAACCACTCAAAATTAGTCATAAACACACACAGACACACACACACACACCTTTTCTAATGAATGCTAATACAACCAAAGGACACTCGCCATGACATCACTATGAACATAGAATCTGACAATGAAGATGTTTGCACAACGGATAAGTGAGGCTTGACAGAAATGACAAATGTAGTTATGGGTATGTTACTGGAAGAAATCCACCCCTGAACCCTGATGATTAAGGTAAAAAGCATTTTCAACTTTCCAGGCAGCAACTTTCATGATGTCACCTAAGGAGGAACCATTAAATGGCATACAAGTTTCAGCCAGACCTCTGACATAATGATTCTTCATGCCTACTAATTGTTTATCAACACGGGAAGTGATTCCATGACATAATAATAATAGTACATTTGTAATGCGCTAAATCCATGCGATTGCATGCTCTAAGCGCTGACAATAAGAGAGAAATTTAGCATACAGCTTACGGGAAAGCTTCTTTAAACAAGAATGTTTTCAAGTTATTTTTAAATATGGATAAAGTCGGGACAGATTTAATATGAGTTGGGAGATTATTCCACTGAGTGTGGCGGCCACGAATGAAAAGGCTTTATGGCCATAGGTTTTAGTGTTTACTCTGGGAATCTTCAGGAGATTTTGTTCAGAAGATCTGAGGGTTCATGTAGGTGTGTAACTCTCTAGCAATTCAGATAGGTACGTTGGTGCAGTTTCGGAGACACATTGATATGCTAAACTTAGGATTTTGAAACGGATTCTGTATTCTAGTGGGAGCCAGTGTAAATCTTGAAGAATGGGGGTAATGTGGTCATACTTATTTCTCAGTGATACAATTCGCGCAGCTGTGTTCTGAACTGCCTGAAGCTTGTTAATGAGTATTTTGGAAGCACCTGCGAGAAGACCGTTACAATAATCGAGTCTCGACATTACTAGTGATAACACGAGCCATATTGCCGCTTCCCGAGTGATGTACTTCCTAATGTTACCAATGTTTCGTAGCTGCATAAAGCACACCTTGCGAATATGATTTACATGAATTTTCATATTTAATTCAGAATCGAGGAGAACGCCTAAATCTTGGCTTGATAATCTATCAAGTGATTGAGGGCATACAAGCCAGTCTATTAATTCCTTCTGAATACACGACCCAAAGAAACACAAATCAGACCAATTAGTCGCAGTCCTTTTCCAATAGCTATTAAGGCGCAAAAATGCACCCACTCCTAATATTATTATATCTACATATAACTATCTACTATAATTGATTGGTTCAAATCGCACCCAATCTTGACATTATCACGGTGTATATTTACATGTAATTCGCTACCATTGTAGATTGGCGCAAAAATGCACCCAATACTATTGTTATTATATTTACACTAATATATTGATAGCTGATTGGTGCAAGAATGCACCCAATCTTAATAGCATTTTGTTTTTATGTAACCATGCACTATAATTGATTGGCGCAAAATCGCACCCAATCTTTATACTAATTATATAACTCTATATGGTTGATTAGTGCGAAATCACACCCAATCCTAATATTAAAATAACTAACCACCCCCTATGTAGTTGATACTAATATGTCAATATCTGAAACGAATAATCCAAGTTGTGGTCAAACATCATTTCCTGTCCGATCCAGAACTTGTCCAGTCTATTTTTAAAACAGTTTATGTTTGGTGCATTGACAATGTCATATAGGAGTGCATTCCAGATGTCTGTAACTCGGTTAACAAATGAGTGTTTTCTGATATCTAATCTTGAGTAATTTTTGTACAGTTTGTAGTTATGCCCCCTCGTATCTGTGGTGTTGAATTTGAAAAAATTTCCAGTGACCTTTTGTCATATATATGCCACGCATTATTTTAAAAGTTTCAATAATATCGCCTCTCATCCTTCTGAATTTCAGTGTTAATAATTTCAGTTTCTTAAGTCTCTCCAAATAGTCCAGGTTCTTTACTGAGGAAACACCCCTTGTGGCTCGTCTTTGTACATTTTCCAAAGTATCGATATCACATTCCTTGTGAGGTGTCCATACACTCCCTGCATATTCAATTTGAGTTCGTACAAGTGCTTTGTACATCAGCATGAAAGTCTCTTCATCAAGATATGTGTACGTTCTGCGTATGGCGGCCATTATTCCCATTGCTTTATTTATTTTAGCTTGCATATGACATCGGAAGTTCAAATGGTTGTCTATTGTGACGCCAATGTCTTTTTCACTACCCACGTCTTCTAATTCTACAATTTGCCCCTTTTTATCATACAAGTTATACTTCTTGTCATTGCTGCTATCAGATGCACCTATTGTTAACACTTTACATTTGTCTGGGTGAAATCAAAGTAACAACTTCTCTGACCACTCATGAAGCGCATCCAAGTCATCCTGTAGTTTTTCAACATCTGTACCACTTTTTATTTGTTTATATAATTTTGTGTCATCTGCGTATAGATAAACATCCGATTTCACACATTCTGGCAGGTCATTGATAAATATGATGAACAGACCTGGTCCCAGAACACTTCCCTGTGGAACACCACTAGTGACTTTATGCCATTTTGAATATGTTCCATTTACACACACTCTTTGTTTTCTGTTACTTAGAAAGTTATTTACCAGTTGACACATCTGATCACTTATTCCATAACTCCTCATCTTCCTTAACCGCTTGTGTGCCACTGTGTCGAAGGCCTTCATGAAATCCATGTAGATTACATCAATAGTTCCTCCATTGTCTAGAATATCTGTCCACTGATCTAGGACCTTTGTCAGTTGTAGGCTTGTTGATCTCCCACTAACGAAACCTAATTTTTGTTTTCTGAGCAGACCATTTACATTTAAGTGGTCAATAACTCTTTGTCTAATCAATTTCTCAAAAATCTTTCCAAGCACACTGGTTAAACTAACAGGTCAGTAGTTTCCCGGACTTTGCTTATCCCCTTTTTTGAAAATGGGCGTAATATTAGCTACCTTCCATTCGTCTGGAACAATGCCGGTTTTAAAAGGTGTTAAACATTGTAGTTAAGGGTAAGTAAATTACCTCACACAATTCAAACAGTACTTTCGGGTGTACCTCATCTGGTCCTTGAGACTTACTACAATCAATATTCTTCAGGATTTTGTGTACTTCCATTGGTTCATGCCTAACCCTAAAATTTGGTGGTTCTGCTGTTGGTTCTGAGGTAAAAACCCTTGTAAAGAAATCTGCCAAAACATCAGCGCTTTCGATGTCAGTGCTTGCTACTGTTGGTGTGCCATGTGTCTCACTAATCAGCTTAGCTATACCAGTTTTACATTTGCGTTTTGAATTTGCATATTTCCAGAGGAGTTTTGGGTTTGTCTTAGCTTTCATTGCAATATCTTTTTCTTTATCTCTTTTTGCTCTCCTTACAACTTGTTTTACTTTATTTCCGGCCCTAGCGTATGGTAGTAGTCTCTCCTGGTCACTTTGTGTTCTCATATACTTTTTCAACGCACTCCTTTTTTCTTTGATAACTGTCATTGTCTTAGGTGATATTGGTGTGTCTGACTTCTTTCTGTTGCCTGGTTTATTCTCACGTTTTGGTATGTATTGCTCCTGTGCCATTTTTAGCTTTCCAGTGAAGATTTCGATCATCTCATTCATTGATTTGCCTTCGAAAGTGCTTCCACAGTTAATATCTATATACCCCTAGTCACACATAAAGTTAAGTGATCAGCATATGGTCGCTATTGCCAATAGGTGAGTCATAGGCAATATCACTTATGAATCCCTCATCATTAGTTAGAATTAGGTCAAGCAGGCTTGGTTTATCTAATCCTCTCGCTCTGGTTGGTTGATTAACCATTTGACATAGGAAACTGTCTCGCAGGCTCTCTAGGGATATCTCTCCAATCCCATCTCTGGTCCAAGTGTTCCAGTTTATCTTGGGAAAATTAAAATCTCCCAGTGTCATTATGTGTGAATAACTATGTGCTTGTTCTGTCACCTGTCGCAGTAGTTTGTTTAATTCCTTATTATTTGCATCAGGACTATCCAGGCTTCTGTATATTAGTCCAATTAATAACTTGTCATTATTTGTCATATTTATTTTAACCCAGGTCTGTTCACGAAAATTATTTACAAATTTGAGTTCCACTGGTTTTAAATAATCTTTTATGTACATAATAATTCCTCTACCATCCTTTTTTGGGAAGCCACCTGGTACAATCTCATATCCCTGCATGGCCAGTTCTTCCTTTGTCGGTAGAAATCTGCAGTTTTGGGACGACTTCTGTTATGAGGGGAACGTCTGGTTTTTTCTGCATCCTTTTAATCCTGGTTACAAATTCCTCAAATTTATTTGGCAGGCGATCCGCATTTGTATATACACAATGTAACATGTTAGTTGGACCATCCCTAGCTCTAGTGTTATCATATCTTTTCATAGTGACATCTTTACCTTTTTTACAATTTACACTTATTTCTTTATCTTTGCTATATACATGTTCTACGGTGGACCCTTGACCTTGTACCTCCAGTTTCCCGACTTGTCTTTGTTTTCTCTATCTTTCGCTTCACTCACCAATTTCTTTTTTGTGTCTCTATCCTCTTTGCACATAGCGCTCTTGATGCTTATTTTGGAATATGCTAACTCCTCGTCAATCCCTCCGAGCCTGTGGGCATTTTAAAAGATTTCCACCTTCTTTTTTTCTTCT
Organism: Chaetoderma sp. LZ-2023a; assembly: GCA_034401795.1. Classification (NCBI taxonomy): domain Eukaryota; kingdom Metazoa; phylum Mollusca; class Caudofoveata; order Chaetodermatida; family Chaetodermatidae; genus Chaetoderma; species Chaetoderma sp. LZ-2023a. The sequence goes on along the minus strand of CM067370.1, from coordinate 58,525,227 downwards.
GCCAATATAACCTTCAGTGGTCTGGTGCTTCCTTCACATCCATCTTTATTCCTGGCACCGAGTCTGATCAGAGTTCTCACCTCCACATCTCTAAGCTTTAGTATATCAGTGAGTCCTTTCATAAATTCAACATCGTGACTTTTCCGTGCATCTGGACTTTCTGAGTCACTTTCTGCTGCTCTATGGATGATGACTGATCTCTTTCTTTCCTCTTCCCTATTGATCTCTAATCTGATCTCCTTTAGATCTTTTTCGGCATTGACTGAATTAGTTAGCTTCAGCTCTCCTATCGATGTACCAATCATTTCTTTAACATGAGCCTTTGATGCCTTCTCATCCAGTTTATTCTCTACCACCAAAATTGTTGCCTCCATTCTTGCCATCAGCTTATTACATCTCTCTTCTACCTCTGATATCTTTTTAATATTCCTTACTGCATTAGGTTCACAGCTTGGGCAATACCAGTGAATGTAGAATTAGGCAGGATTCAGCAGGATTTTTATGTATGATTTCTGTATTCTGCGGCTGTATTAGTTGAAACATCCTAGAGCTCCAATCAGTCCTTCTTCGCATTTGACGACTGTGTCTTGTCCTCAGCCAAAATCTGTTTCCTCAGCCAAAATCTGTAGCTTCTTCACGTCCATTCTTGATCTAAGTGTACCGAGCCCTGCTTTCTTGAGGTCACCTCGCAGCATGCTTAACAGATTTATGCAATATCTTTTGGCATCCTTAGAACATGGCCAAACATGGACCAACTTTGCTGGGCGAGCTTTACAGACAGCGGCGATGTATTACGTATCTTGAATAGTGCATCGTTGGAAATTATGCTGTCTGGCCATAGGTTCCAGTGATTGTGTGGTGTTTGTGGTGGCAGGCATCAAGTGTATCTAGAACTGCCTTTGGCGCTGCCTAGCTGTTACATTTATACAACATTAAGGATATGCAGGTTGCATTGTTTAAACATAGTCTTTCTGTCCAGGGCATGTTTGATCTACGAATCCATGGCTTCTAAAAGGACTGAAAAGCTGTGTTCCCCATGACGCAGCATGCATTGATGTAAGCTGTACTACAGAGTAGTGAGACCAGGATTTTACTTTTCAGCCATGGTTCCCTCATCAGTTTCTTTAGTGTCATGCTTTGTCGATAGGTATATGTGGGTGAACTCTGTTATTTATTCATTCATAGAGATTCTTGTCAGCATTACTGAGTTTACCCAGCTTGGAGTTGAAGGAGTTACATAATCATTTCATAATCATCATATAAATAAATAGGATTAATCGATTAACAGTACATGTACTGGTAGTGGATTTCAACAGTTAATGATAGGAGTGTATATCGTCATCCATAGTAGAGTTCAACACAATCAGAGTAAAGCAAATTTTGCCAGCCTTTGAAAAAAACTTATTTTTATTTCAACTTTTCTAAGCATGGGGAGTTCATTTATGCCAAAAATAAGAAAGGGTAATTTTGACTTAAAATGGAAGGTCTGGGCACAAAGCTGGGCCATGAGGTACAATCTAATATTCCCACTGGACTTATTTATTCTGCAAAAAACAAAAACTGGAAACTTGGATGTCAGGGTGCATCTTTGAGATTAATGGGTGATATATGGGTTATTTTCTAATATGTCACCTTTCCAGAGTATCCATCCATCATCTGACCTCGTATGATGTCTTAATCAACTCAGTGCGTGTATGATCATGTCACAATCATTACATCACAAAGGGTTCCATATAGACCGTCATCAAATCTCAAATGGTCCGACACATTGTATGAATTGTATGGCTTTGTAATTCTTTGCTATTTAAAAAACATGCTGTTGAATATTGTGAAAATAATTTGACTGGGCACTGTTGCTGCAACAGCACCCAGTCAAATTAGTTTCAAAATATTCAACAGCTTACCTGTGTAGTTTTTGGAAATTGATAGTCAGGGTGTTCATAGATTGATCGATCCCAACACGAGCAAGGTGTAGGTGGAGCTTAGCTAGAGATGGGCGGGGCATAGCTAAAACCGGAAAGGGCCATTGTCCATTTATGTTCTTTGGCCAAAGGGAGTTTATGTCTGCCAAAAAACAACTGGTAATTCTGACCCCTAACATGCCAAAGGGGTAACCTTGAAATATGACCCCAAAATCAACAGTCATCATTGGGAACATACTACCCAAGTATGGTGTTGATCAATACTGAAAATCCACATACATTTCCTATGGGTCACTCTTGCCCACAGAATGGTGAGTATCCAAAAAAACATTGAGCATACGGAAATTCACATAATCACATAATCCTCTTCTGTTAGATAGGCTTTTAAGCCTGTGACAGATGCTTGCGTTCTTCTTCCAAATTGGCCGATTGGTTTTGTTTGAACAAACTTAGATCGCTATGGCCTAAGGATGCTTCCTGTCAAATATAATTGAAATCGGCCTGGTAGTTCTCTAGAAGACATTTTAAGTTTGAAAGTTTCCCATTCCTTTAGTATGGGAGCATTTGGCGAGAAAATGATTCAAGATGGCCGCCAAACCATTTATCCGACAGTTTAGAAAATGGCAAATTTGAGATCAGAATACCAAAAAACATAAATAAAACCAATTTCGGCCTCAAAATCCATCAAATAAAAAAATCCAATATGGCCGCCAAACACGCTACATTTTAATTGGCCCACAGCAGCCATGTTATTTGACGGATCAACTACCATTGAACAATCTTTAATGACCCGTAGTCCCTAATCATATATCGTTTTCGCAAAAATTAGGCCATCCAAGATGGCTGCCGAACCATATAGTCAATCAAGTTCTCTTGAATAAATTTGGCTTAGCTCTTGCCCTAGATGATATTTCATGAGGTTGGAATCGTTTCCCCAACCAGTTTCGGAGAGTTTTAATGGCGTTTCTAAAAATTGGACGAAATCCAAGATAGCCGCTAATAATTCGGATCTGTATGCCGTAAGGATGCTTCTTGCCATATATAATTTAAATCAGCCCAGACGTTCTTGAGAAGTCGTTTAAAGAAAGTTGACGATCAGACGCCAGGCGGACGATGGACAGTTGGCACGGCATATGCTCACTTGGCCATTCTAGCCAGGTGAGCTAATAATCTATCATGAGCACTCAAAGCAATAATCGCACAAGCCTAAGGAAGATGTGATTGTCACGACTGCTACATGTTTGCATGACTGAAGACTACACATAGTGGCATATAACACCGGGGGAAGTACTTAACCAACCAATGGCTATCATTACAAATGTTCATATCCTCTCTCTCTCTCTCTCTCAGGTTTCATAGGTTCACAACACTGATTACTGAACTCACCGGCTAACACTGGGTATGTGAACTGTTCAGCAGCTGGGTCAAGGTTCACCACATGAACAACACGTCTAAGGTTCTGACAATGAGTCACCATTGTACTGCAGTATGTTGACTGAAAAATAATGTACATTTAAAAACAAGAGGCCCAAGGGACCAAGGGGACTTTTAACAAGAAAACAGAGGCTATGTTTCTTTATGTATCAACTTCTCTTGAACAAACTTTAATGGCCCTTAGTCATCAATATCATATCTCCCAGATTTTGGCCCAATCCGTTCAGTGGCTCTGGAGACAAATTTTCTTTCATGAAAACCAGGCCACGCAAGATGGCTGCCCAACCATTTGGCAAATCAAATTCCCTTGAACCAACTTGGTTCAGCCGACGGTTTAAATGATATTTTATGAGTTTTGAATCAATCGCTCAAACAGTTTTGGCGAAGATTTTTTTTAAGACATCTCTAAAAATTGACCAAAATCCAAGATGGCCACCAACCAAATTGGCCGATCGGCTTTGTTTTGTTTGAACAAACAGTGACCTCTATACCCTAAGAATACTTCTTGCCAAATGTACTTGAAATCAGTCCAGTGGTTCTCGAGAAGACATTTAAAATTTCCCCTTGCTTTAGTATGGGAGTTTTTGGCCGGAAAAAGATAAAAGATGGCTGCCAAACCGCTTATCCGACAGTTTCAAAAATGGCAAATATGAAATCAGAATACCCACAAATATATATAAATTTCGGCCTCAAAATCCATCAAATAAAATATCCAATATGGCCGCCAAACACGCTACATTTTGATTGGCCCACGGCGGCCATGGTTTTTTTTTTACGGATTACCTTCCCTTGAACAAACTTTAATGGCCCTTAGTCTCTAATCATATCTCCCCCAATATCGGCCTGATCACTTCAGTGGTTCTAGAGTAGTCATTTTCAGGAAAACTAGGTCATCCAAGATGGCCGCAGAACCATTTGGTCAATCAAGTCCTTTTGAACAAACTTGGCTTAGCTCTTGCACTAGATGATGTTTCATGAGTTTTGAATCGATTTCCTCAGCAGTTTCAGAAAAGAAGATTTATAAAGACATTTCCTATAATTGGCCAACATCCAAGATGGCTGCCAGCCAAATTAGCCAATCGGTTTCATTTGAACAAACTTGAACTTGCCCTAATGATGCTTCCTGCCAAATATAATTGAAATCGGTCCAGCGGTTCTTGAGAAGAAGTCGTTTAAAGGAAAAGTTGACAGACGACGGATGGACGGTCGCCATAGCATAAGCTCACTTGGTTTTTCAAGCCAGGTGAGCTAATTATATGCAAAATAGACAATATCACACAAATTCCCAACCCACTCCATGCGACAGCAGCTATTTTGATGAGAGGCAAGATGCATGCTCAAATGCACTGAGCCCCAAAATAATGAGCTTCCACTTAGTTATCATTAAGAGGTAATGATAAGATCCATAGTAATCTGCTTGAATGCTATATCTCAGTATGAGGCAAGAAGAGGGTCAATCCAATACCAATAGCCACTGAGTAGGTTATTAAGCACAATGACAACCTCATTGGCTGATAGCTATCACATGACCTTGTTGTAGCAACCGAGACTTCATTTCTTCAACGAATCCAGTCATATAATCCAGCTTTAAGCAGATCCATGAAGAGGCATATGATCCTATCACTACTCGACTCTGAATATCTGACTAAAGTTGAAATTAAAAACTAACCTAAATATTCTACATTATATGACAGGAAATTTCTTTCAAAAATACCCAAATATGTCCAAATCTGACATATTCGGGTATACCCAAGGGCTAAATATAATGAATATCTTATGTTGAGCATAACTAAACTAACAAGATATGACCATTACAATGAAGCCTCAAGTCTCCAACCACCCCCCACCCCCCCCACCCCAAATTCGACATTCGACAGAGCGGAGGCTTGAGGTGGGCCGTACTGCAAGGAGGTAGGTATATGTAATTAGTAAAACATAAGACCAGACCCTCCAGGTCATCTGGTCATTATTACTACATTACAACCTACCTCCTTGCATTACTATTGCTCAAATACAGATTTCAATATTGAACAAAGCCCGGAGAGGCAAATTTTGCTCAACATTGATGTAAAAATAGAGACGAGCATGAAGTTAGTAACAACAAGTAGAGGAAGATACTATAAAGATAGTAATTCCTCAGAATTACTCTCAAAGCGTCTTAATAGAAAGAAACAAAAGAAAAAAAGGGGAAGATAAGACGGGGGATCATAGACATGGAAGAGAAAGATCATGCAAAAGGAGAAGAATAAATAAGGGTGATGAAAGTGATGATATGATAGAAGTGAAATACATGCATGAGAAAGAAGTAATGAACTCGCACTCACCCCTAATATAACTCTTATACGAATGAAGATGATGAGGGATGAGAAGATGATGATGATGAAGAAGGAATACGAGTAATGGGCCCTGAAGCTACCTTATGAATGTTCTTATAGAAAAAGGAAGAGGGTCCAGAATCTTTAAGATAGAAATTAATAAAGGTATTTTCTGATTTCCAGTTAGCAACTTGCAAAAAGGGTCATCTAGAGAAGATCTATTAAAAAGGGCGCAAGCCCCCTAACATCATGGGCCTTAACACCCACTATAGCATTGTCCCCAGGGGAGGTCAATTCATGGCAAATTTTAATGGTATCGACTATCCAATGAGAAACAGTTGTTAAGGAGGCAGGACGATCCACACCTTCAGCAAATGTAACCCAACGATGTCTATTGTCGGAGCGTTTGGATTCAGTGCGAAGCTTATACATATTAAGGGCCCTAACTTGGCACCAGACAGAATCATCTGGTGAAAGGGAACAAAGTTTATGAATTATAATGGGTTTACCCAAGAATTTAACTGACTGAGTTTTGGACAGAAATTCTGCCCTGGGATAGAGATTAATACAATTCCCAGTAATCTGAATCCTATCCAATTCAGCAGAGAGCATGAATTTCAGAACGATGGCTGGCTGAAGCTACTGCTAACAGGCATAGTGCTTTAAGGGTAAGATGTTTCAAACAAACAGAACCCAAAGGGTCAAAGTGTTTTCCCGCTAGAACCTGTAGAACAAGTGAAAGGTTCCAAGTAGGAAGAGCTTTCTTAAAAGGGGGGGGGGGGGGGGGTCGAGAATTACCCATATCTCTAATGAGGTCGTGAAAATGTATCTGAACTTATACCGACGGATAAATAAGACACTGAACAAAGGAGTTCAGACCAAAACGATAGGATCTGATAGTGTTAACTGAAAGTTTCTTCTGGTCAAAGAGAAAAACCAGAAAATCAGTGACTTGAGTTACAGAGGCCTCAGAGGGCAGGATAGAATGGTCTGAGCACCATTTTTTGAAAAACTCAAATCGAGATTTATAAATGTTTCGAGTGGAAAGTCTGAGGGATTTCTCCAAAAGTTCTTGAGATCTGACTGAAAAGATTGATGAAGAAGGGGCAGCTCGACAACTTCCAGACCGACAAGCGACAGATTTCTGGATTTCGATGGAGAATCCTGCCTCTGTTCTGGGACAATAGATTGTGGCAGACAGGAAGAAACGGAGAGAGAGAGATCTACAAGAAGGTCCACGAGATCTAGAAACCATGATTTTGTCGGCCAAAACGGAGCTATCAATAGGACTACACAACGATGTTGTTTGATCTTTCTTAGAACCAGAGGAATGAGAATCGCCGGGGGAAATATTGTCCCAAGACTGAGCTAGAGCATCTACTCAAAGAGCCATGGGTTCCGGAAAGGGAGATATGACGGCGGATACCTTCTGTTCTTGAGGGTAGCAAACAAGTCTATTTGGGGATGACCGAACTGAAGAAAAATTGACTGGGCTACTACCTCTTTCAACTCCCATTCTGTTTCTGGGATCCTGGAAGGGCGAGATAACTGCTCGGCCAGAAAAATCAGTTTGCCTGGGAGATGAGATGCTCGAAGAGAAATGTTGTGGGACTTGCACCACTGAAGCATGATCATGGACTCTCGACAGAGAGATCGACCTGGTTTCCCCTTGATGATTGATGAATGAGGCCACTGTGAAATTGTCTGATCTGATAATAAGTGACATACCGCGAATCAAGGGTTCCCAGTGAAATAGGGCATGGAAAACACCCCACAGTTATAAAGGGTTGACATGGTAGGAAGATTCTGTGAGGGACCAGGTTCCCGAAATCTTCCTGGAGTCCCAAATGGCTCCCCACCCCTCCAGGGATGCATCTGTGAAGATAATTCCCTGAGGGGTTGGAAGATGTAGAGGAAACCCTAATAAAAGGGACTGACGGTCTTTCCAAAACCAGCAATGAACCATGAGAGAGAACTTGATGAGAATTGGAAGATCCAGAAAATCTAGAGACTGATTTCAATGGGCCATAAGATAAAACTGGAAGGGGCTTCTAATCAAAGGAGCCCAAGGAATCACTTTTTCTACTGAAACCATGATGCCTATGATTCTGAGAAAGGATCTGGCCATAACTAATTGGCCTACCTTGAGAGCTTGAATTGTGGACATCAACGACTGGACATTGGGAAGGGTGTATCCATGAAAAAGATGGCCTGAGGAGATGGTGGATGAAGAGGGACCCCAAAAAACAGGGATTGACTGACTTTCCAAAACCAGCAAAGGTTCATGAGTTGAAATTGATGAAAATCCAATAATTCAGAAATCTAGACTGATTCCAGCGGGTCATAAGATAGAACTGGAAGGGTCTTTTCATCAGAGGAGCCCAAGGAATCACTTTCTATACCTAAACCATGAGGCCTTTGAATCTGAGGAAAGATCTGGCTGAAACTAACTGGCCTACCTCGAGAGGTTGAATTGTGGATACCATTATCTGCACATTGGGAGGTATCTGCACATTCCCCTGAGAGGTCGCAAGAGACCCCCAGGTGGGTAAAAACACAGACCAGACGAACCTTTCCATAAAAAGATATTAAGTATAAAAAGACAAACTTTGCAACCAGTAAGACAAATATGGAAAGACCCCTCCACCCCACCCCCCACCCCCAATTAAGGATGATTATAAATCGATCCTGATTACAAAATGAAGTGTGCACATCAGTTATACACCATAATACAAAAAATAAAATAAAAATTAAGAAGACCTAATAACGAGAGGAGATAAGAAGCCTACCAACAGAAGATACATTATAGATAAATCTATTTAAAGTGTTTCAACTAGATTTAGTGACAAATAGAAATCCCATAGTAGACCTATGGGACGGGTGAGAATCCAGCTATAGCCAGATAGAATTAGCTAAAATAAACTGATCTATGTATAGGATCTATACAATAATCAAAAGAAAAACTTCATGTACCGTAAACCAAAAGGGAATGAAATATATACGGGGCGAATTGTCAATGAACTATCTAAAAAGTGACAGGAACGATGATGACAATCTGACAGCTACCAGAAATGAAAGAGTATAAATTTCGAGCCCAAAATCACCAATCCCGCACTGGTGGGAAAGAACAATACTCTAAATAAAAAGTTTTAGCTAAAAATAAGAAAATAGCCTTGAAAAATGGGTAAATAGAAGAAAAAAACCCCGATAATGTCGCCGAGATGAAATGAGACTAGGACGAATAGACTGCCGAACTAGGAGTGTTGATGATAATACTGACAGCTACTAAAGAATGACGAAATACAGCAAAGAAACTTATTTTAAAGAAAATCACAAAATACCATGAGAGCAAATCTAATCTGACTTTCAGGAAATGAATATTTTAAAAATAAAAGGGTGATAAATAGAGAAGAATAGCCTTAAAAGAACAAAATATTCATGATAAATATAGAATGACATATAAATTCTCATAAAGTTATGAAAGTAAGTATGTCAACCTGCCAACATAGAAGGGAGGTGTACTATACGAAAAGATGAACGGCCCGAATAGAACTGCGCCTCTGACTCGGGACGAAAAAATGATCAAAACAGCTAATTAGAATTACGCAGTAATCTGACAGATAGGAAAGAGTACGAGAACAGGGTGAGAACGAATAAAAATTACTATAACTTAAATTGTGAGAATGCAAGGAAAGATAACATGCAGAAAGGAGGGGGGGGGGGGGGTCTACAAAAGGGACCAGGGCGCGGTTTCACTAAACCCGGTTCCGAATCTTAGGCCATTCAGGAGCAGGGAAACATGAGAAAAAATGTCAAAAATAGCGGAAGAAATTTTGATTTTAACACGCCGGAATGACCGGGAAAACTGGGAGAAAAAATTCAAATTTAATTCTGACACGCCGGAATGACCGGTCCCGACTCGGGCCGGGGCCGGAGCCAGGGTGGGAAAGCCGGGAAATGACCAGAGAGGAAAGGACCTGGACCCATACCTGGGAAAACCCGGGGGGGTGGGGCGAGCCAGCAAGAAAACAGAACCCGAAGCATCCCTAACGGCCGGACCTAGACAAAAATCTGGGTCCGGCCCCAAGGATGAAATCAGTAACCTAAGCCGGTCAACGTCCAGACCCAGGGCCAGGAAAAAACCTGGGCCCGGGGCCAGAAGTCTAGCCGGAGAAACAGCAGATATAAAATAAGTAACTATAACCGGCTTTGTAGAAGACAGCGGATGTGCAATGACCTGGACCACTCTGGTCGGAAAATCCTTCGCCCAGCCAGTGAAGACATAGTAGTGACAAGTGACAGACCAGACTGACTTATAACCTGATTAGGCCCGAGACCTTCCTTGGTCTGCAAGGGTGCAGGCTGCGGAATGTTGACTGAACCGGACTGACTTAAAATATGACTAGGTCCGAGACCTTCATCGGTCTGCAAGGGCGCAGGCTGTGGAATGTAGACTGAAGATGAAGAAGAATCCTGGACCGATATGACTGGCTTCTGAACGAGGCAAAAACCGAGTCTTCAGGCTTTTATTCTTTTCATTTTTGTGGTACCCTGAAACATGCAAATCACTGAAATCAGTGAGCTGTAGTTTGTTAGACTTAGTAGAATAGGCGCTTCCTTGGAATAGCCAGCTCCAATGCTTCACCCTCAATTATGTCTGGAGATGAAGTATTGGAGATTGACTGGTTCAGGATAATTTTATTAATCGCTGACCCTAGTGGAGAAGGAGTTCCAGGGTATTTAGTTTTAGAAGTCACAGGAGAACTTAGTTTGAAAAACGACATTCTAGCAGCTAGCGGCCATGACCCGCATATCAAGCAGGTTGACTCAAGAGTACACGACATGCACTAGGAACAGACATGTCTAGAGTGATCCGAATTAATAAATCTATGGCAGCTGCTATTAGAACATCTAATTTAGGTTTACATTCCTTTCTTAATTCTCCTTGGACCTCTTCGGAGACTTTCCCAAATCTGAATCATAAGCACAGCAAGATCCAATAGAGTAAAGTTCCGAATATGATTCAGAATTAGCCAGCGCTAATCCCAAGATTTATAAATAGAGACCTTACCGATCTAAAATTTGAAAATTATTATAGTTTCTTTGAGCGAGTATGTTATCAAGATAATCATAGATTCATGCTCAATACCTTACAAGCATGTCAAATCAATAGCTCTAAAAGCTACAGGTTAAAAAGAAGCACAAATAGACAACTCAAATGTCTATACACTCTGGGCGCAAGTAACCAAAACTGGTAACGTGCCTACATGTACCAAGAAAATAGAAATGATCTAAAAATCATTATTAAAACACCAGGACCTACAACCACTTATCTTGGGAGGTTTCTTTCTTTTATTCGAAATCTGGATGATTTTTGCTTCATTTTACAATAATCCACAGCGATTTTAGTATGTTATAAATAACTTTTAAATTGGCTTGTAAATTTTAATGTCTCTTCCTTCATAGAGTAAGAAAAGGAATGATGTCTCAGTTGCTACAACAAGGTTATGTGATAGCTATCAGCCAATGAGGTTGTCATTGTGCTTAATGACTTCTTGTCTCATACTGAGATAGAGCATTCAAGCGAATTACTATGGATCTCATCATTAGAGTATGGAGATTCCTGAAGAAGCCTTCAGTCACTCTGTAACCACAATACCCAGCAAACATTGGCTGTAAAAAATTCATCCTACCACGCTTCCCTTCAAACATCGTCGTGTCGTG